>JAHREE010000543.1:242550-287952 GCA_033628505.1 Tringa tobata | reverse complement strand
AAGTGAGAATATGTGTGGCAGTAAATAATGGGTCTTATCTCTTTGCTTATTCAATTGTTATTTCAAAACATTTATTTCAAAAAGTCATTAAAAGTCTTAAAGTGTGGCTGAAATGCCTTTGCTCTCATCTGATTTGCTTTCTTCCTCTGCTTAGAAATACCACAAAATATCTTTTCATCCCAGCATTTTGGAACTAGTCATAAAGAAAGCTTCATGGACACATTCATAATTCCATACTAGAAGTATTAGTTTAGGAGGTAAAAAGAAGGTGCAAGTAACAGATAGTTTTTTCATCATGCTCTGATTTCAAAATAGCTCCTCGCAACAGCAGGCGCTGCAGTAGCTTTAGGCTTTGACTCATACACAGATCCTGAGCCAGAGGCCACGGAAACTGGTTGCAGCCTCCTTGAGGATCACAGAATCACAGAATGATATGGGGTTGGAAGGGACCTCTGGAGATCATCCAGTCCAACCCCCTGTCAGAGTGGGGTCACCCAGAGCAGGTCCCACAGGAACGTGTCCAGGTGGGTTTGAATGTCTCCAGAGAAGGAGACTCCACCACTCTCTGGGCAGCCTGTAAGGATGTACTGGGAGCAATGGTAACAGTGCAGAGTGGTTGCACGGACCCTGCGGAAGTTCAGGAGATCACACATTTGGGAAGAGCAAGCAATAACGACAAATTCTTTTACTTTTGATCGCTTACCTACGATGTCTGCTCACCTTGCTTGAAACATCCGTCACCGAACGCAAGGTGCAGGCAGTGAAAATTTTGGTATAAGCAATTGTTTCTAATAGATGCATTTCCTCCATATATCAATTCATTGGTATCTGAAATAGCATAGTAAGAAGAAGCTGCGAGCACATTCTGTTAGACACAGGGGTGACACGAGTTAATTTCATTGCTGTCAGGAGATATCTTGATGGGTATATATTGTGCGTTATCATGAGTTACCACAGCTGCAAGGGATTATTTCTTCTACTAATAATGGCATAATAGAATACCATAACTTGTCACAAGATTTCAAGTCAGCTATGAAATTAACCTATTTCATCACTGAAAAAAAAGGTCCCCACTGATTTTTTTTCCCCCCCTTTTTAATGGGACTTGGTGCTCTTGTAAATAGGAATTATGAAAGTTTCAAGGAACTGTGGAACAGCTTCATTTCTTGAACAAACCTTGCATATAGTTTCTAAAATTCACCCATCATATTTTTTGTTCACATATAGTGTGAACCACATCACAGTTTTATACAAAATTAACAATTAATATCTTAAGTTAATAGAAACTAAGCGAGTAAAATCTACCCTGTGGCCTATGTCCCATTCCCCTCATTGCAAAAGTTGGTGTCCATGTTTCTCACAGCCTCCCCTGGAGGCGGTCAAGCTCCACAACACTGAAGAATGACTTTTTAAATCATGACAACAGCATAGAATCACAGAATCATAGAATGGGTTGGGTTGGAAGGGACCTTCAAGATCATCCAGTTCCAACCCCCTGCCCTGAGCAGGGACACCTCTCAGTAGACCAGGTTGCTCAAAGCCCCATCCATCCTGGCCTTGAACCTCTCCAGGGAGGGGGCAGCCACAGCTTCTCTGGGCAACCTCTTCCAGGGTCTCACCACCCTCACAGCAAAGAATTTCTTCCTAAGATCTGATCTAAATCTCCCCTCTTCCACTTTAAAACCATTCCCCCTTTCATATGGCTCCCCTCCCTGATCCAGAGTCCCTCCCCATCTCTCCTGGAGCCCCTTTAGGGACTGGAAGGGGCTCTAAGGTCTCCCCGGAGCCTTCTCTTCTCCAGGCTGAACAACCCCAACTCTCTCAGCCTGTCCTCACAGCAGAGGGGCTCCAGCTCTCTGAGGAGAGGAGCATGCCAGGCCCTAATTTGTTGTTGTTCATCCCCTTTTAGGATGCAACTGAACAAAATAAAAATGCATCAACAAGGTAGCTCATTAGAGACCAAGATGCTTTTAACTCCTGGGTGAATTTTATATCCGTTTAGAGAACTGAATCAGCTCACCAAAGGGCAAGAAGTGAGGTACAGTAGTCACCAGGGAGGTCCTGGAAGGTACCTGAGGGATGGAGAGAGCACAACTACCTCTGTCAGTGGCAGCAAGCCATCAGGCTGGGTTATCTCAGCTGGTCTAATCAAGGTCCATTCAAAACAGAAGTAATTTTAGAAGCTGGATGGGTCCAAATTGCTTCAGGCCAATAGGTGAGAAACTGAAAGGGCTCCGTATGAAGCCACAGCTAAAAGGTGCAACACTGGCATTCCAGCATTGAAGAGGGACACCAGAGATTACTGCAGTGAAGTTCCCAACTCAAAGCAGTGTTTGAAAACCACTTAAGAAAAGAATAACTGCTGCTGACCATTTAAAAGTATCCAGGCATTTAAAGACATTTAAACAGTCGGTCTTACTGTGAAAAGCAAGTTAAAAATATTGACATTAACAGAGAAATAGCTTATTCATCCCCTCCTAAGGATTTTCAAGTAATTTGCCAGCAGTTGCTGTTTTATCTGGTTTGAACTATAGTTGCAGTTTCACCATGGCCGTGACCGTGCAGTTCAGATCGGATCCAAAAGCCATGTTTACAACATATTGCTGAATTGCTCCGGCAACGTAGCGTGTATATCAAATAGGGGAAGAGAATATCTTGCATAAGACCACATCGAGGCAAAAGAGCAATCATCAGCTACTACCCTCTAGTTCTTTCCTGAGAGAAAGGAATAGCTCACTCAAGTGCCTCTCAGTAATTCTTGCCAGGGTTTCCAGCAAGGTCAACAAAGCTTCATGGTCAATGGCTGGTGAGAGAGTGAAAGGATTAGCAAAAGCATTTAATTTCTGTCCATTGATGACAGTCGATCACATAAGATTTCCTTTCTTATTATCAGGGTCACGTAGAAGAGCTGTTCCTGCTGAAGTTGCAGGAATTAAACTTATAAAATATGCTTTGCAAAATTTAGGGGAGAAGTTAGATTTGATTTTAATTGTTTAGCAAACCCCAAGAGCTATAGTTCATAAATTAAAAGGTTTTGCGAGCACAAACATTAATTGAGTTATATGTGCTTTCTGAAATGTACTGTCAGTCGGTTCTCGAAAAGATTAATGCTCTCGTGATTCCTTTGTATGCACGTCTGAGTCCTCTGCTCGGCCCCGTGGGTTCTGTTTAGTGGCATTTAGGTTCTCTGATGGAGCAGATGACTTTTTACAGCTGACAGTGTTGTAACAGGGATCAGGAAAAAGCTTATCCCTCTGACCCCCCAGTCTGGAAGAGGAACTAAAAATGCAGATATGGGTAGAATCTGCGATTTAATGTTTCCATTCTGTTGATAAAATCAGGCTTATTTTCTCTGATGAGAGAGGGCTAAGCCTTGCCAGAGCCTTCCTAAAGCCCGCTGAAGGCACACATCTCCCTGCTGGATTTTGTTTTCTTTCTCTGCTTAACAGATAGAATAATATTTCTGGGGAGGGGGACGGGCAGAGGCAGGGAAATGTTACTTACGGAGGTGGTGGTGGGGAACACAACCCTTATCTTTGTTTTCCTTTTCCTATCCCTCCATTTATAAGCCAGGACTTGCTTCAAAGTCATCACAGGAATTCTCCCCCAACTCCTTCCCCTTGGTAGTGAAAGAATTTTCTACCTTAATAACATTATTCTTTCCTCTGCTTCTTCACCAGCAGCTACAGTCACCACTTTCCATATTTTAATGATGTTTCTATATTAACAATCTGGGAATTATAAATGTTTTATGGGTTTCTCTGGCCAGGTCTGTGGAGGGAGCATCAACAGTAACTTTGTTTAGACAAACCTCAGGAGACAGGCTCAATGCTGCTCTTTTTAAGACTTCAGGGAACTCTGAGCTATCGTGAAAACTTGCCTGGGTTTTTTTTCCCTTAAACTTCCCCTATGCTCTTTATCCTTCCTATTCAAAAGCTGCCTACAGACAATTGGTTTAAAAATTGCAATTAAAACTTGCATTTTAAATTTATAATTAAAATGTGCTAAAATTCTTTTTGTTTGCTTAAAGGCTGAAAGTGATACTCTCACAGATAATATTTGGTCCTTTGATTTGCTTTTATTTTTACTGAAAACTTGACAGAAATGTTTGTCCCCATTTTACAGAAGGGGGATGTAACTAGGACCAGAATTCAACATTCTAAGGGCATCTCCTGACTGACTGACAGGAACCGAAGGTCTTCAGCTGGGCTCCCAGAAGTGAAGGACCCTGGTGAGGTCAGCAGGAGAATTTGGGCTGGGAATTGTTGTCTGAGCCCTTGGTGGAGCCAGGCTGAAAGCTGGGCTTCTCCGGGCTCTGCCTTCCCTTTTCAAACTGCCAGATAACCTTCTTCCCTAAACAGATAAATCACAACTAGAGGGAATGAGATCAAGCTCTAAAAATCCTAGAGGAAGCGAAGAAATGGGCCCTCCTGTGAGAAGCAAGAAGACTAATTGCATAGTAAGAACGCTACCAGCTGCCTCACAGCAAAATTTAATGGAAAAAGTACAAAGCCCTCTTTTACCCATCAATATATGTTTAGTCATAAAACAAAATATACCAGTGGGTTTGCTGCCAGAACTGAGCATTATCTAGAAATATTGGGTATGTTTCTCCACGTTTCTACTCAATGGACTTTCACCACGTAAAGGTGGCCCTTAGATCCGTGGTCTTTGCCAAATAGTTGAGTGTCTTGCCTTCCGTGGAAACCAATCCATTTTATGAAAGCAAAATGCACCACATCCAACCTGCCGAGAGGCCTAATAACAGAGCATCACCCTTTGCACTGGCAATAACAATATTCCCCACACCTTAGAGTTAAATTAAAATATACATATATCCCAACAGGTACTTTCTTAGAGAGTTTGAGATGGTGGACATCTATGGTTAAACACACAGGTCCCAGTCTGTAACTGAGACCACACCCCTGAACAACTGCACCTTAAAAGGCGGATTTTAATTATTACTGCAGGGTAAATATAATTTATTGTTACCATTGGCACTCTTAGAAGCAATTTCATTAAATTCCAGGTATCAACAACAAAATGAGTAACGACCTAATTAAATATAGTACAACACAAACTCTTGGTGGGGCCTGAGTCTCGTGTGGCTGGAGAACGGAGTGGGCAAAAGACATGGTCATAAAGACCTGTCAGTTCAGAGCCATTGAGCAATTCAATACTGTTTTGTAAAGTGGATTAGGTAAAACACATAAAAATCTCTGTGTAGACATTCTCTTTCGTAATTAAAGTTCCCTTACTTCACTAAGGTTTAATATATTTTTATCGCTTTCATTCTGAATGTGAATGTCCAAAGAAAGCTCGAATGTTGTTGACCTGATGCATCTTTGGTTGAATTCAGGTCCTGAATGTCACTCTCTCTCACTCTAAGAAGCTTTAAATAAGCAACAGGTTAAAACTGGGAGGCAGAAGCTTTCAGCACCTCCGGTCCCCTCCCCTCCCCTTCTCTGTGCGTGGTGCTGATGAGCTGGTTGGATGCTCTCCTCGCTTTCCCAGGCCCATCACAGAGGGTCAAAGACAAGCAGAATCACCTGATTTCTCCTTAGAGTATCAGCCAGAGCCCATTCAAGCTGCCTTTTTTTTTTTTTTTAATTACTTTTTTTTTATTATTTTTTTTTAATTATTTTTTCCCTGTAGTGCAGCACCTGAACTATTGCAGCATTCTTCAGAAGTGAGCTAAAGTTTGTGCCTGTTCTTATTTTCTTGGAACTATTTCACCCCTTCCCAAGATTCAAGATTCAGCTTGTATAAAAAAATGCACTGAAGTAATAAGGATGTACCCTTTTCCCCTCATTTGTTTGTGAAACAAAACACAAAACAAAACAAGACCATTATGTAGATCGTGCTGTGTGTATTTCACGTATTTCACATATTTCACTTCACTTGAAGTGCTGGGAAAACAAAATAGACCAGCAAAGCTGCTTTCACATGCACAAAGGAGGGGTGATACTGAAAGATGAAAGAGGAGGGATTTTTCATATATTATGTGAAAAGGGATAAAATTGGCAAGTTAAAAACAAAAAAGTGTGATTTTTGTGTAGAACGCGCAGCTGTAATTCCTATATTACTAATAATGCTAATTTCCAGGTTTTTCTCAGACACTATAATGCAATTGGCATTCCAAGCAACGCGTTATCATTGATTCCCTGCCTGGCAGCGAAGGGCAGGGGTACATTTCTGGCCAGATGACTTTGCAACGTTGTAAGTGAGTCTCCTTTTTTTTTTTTTTTTTTACTGTTTTCTTTTTTTTTTTTTTTTTTTAAGGAGTCTATTTCTTTTAGCAGTGTGCTTTTCTGAGATACCCTGATTCTAGATCAACCGTTGCAACCTGAATGCACTTACAGTGAGAGCTGTGTGAGAATTCTCCCTGGGCTTCTGGGAATGCCAGATTGATTTGTGTTACTAGCATTTAGTAGAGCAGTAGGTTACTACAAAAAGTGATTTTGAGATACGATCTCAAGTCGAAATCCATAGCTGTAGGGAGTGATACTTTGAACTGGATATTTTTCCTGTATTTTGGGACCCTTGAATTGCCATCAGTAGTCAGAAAGCACATCCTCTTAATGTAATCCTAAGATGTTTACACTAAGTAGACGGGGAAACTCAGTTCAGCCAAGGTATTAAATTAAACATTGCAGCATTTTTAATTTTTTTAAGATATTATTTACTGAAACCTGGGGTAAGAGAATGCAGTGAACTGAAAATACCAAGCGAAGGACAAAAATCCATTTGACAAATCAGGTCACTAAGGAACTCTCTGAGGCTTAAGCTGTTGAAAAGACTTAATTTTTTAAGACAACCTTTTTTTTCCATCATGCTGTAACATAACCTTTTCTTTCTTTCTCCTCTGTCCCACTCAAGCTGCTATACTTTAGGATCAGTTCACTCTGTTGAAAACCCATTGTAAAAATGTCAGGGTTCATATAGCTCATTGCTATAGATGACCTTGTAGTACTCTGTGCTTTTACATCACTTCTTTTAATTTCACCTTCCATTAATCATCCCTATTACTTTCTAGTTACAATACATCTATTACACTGTTGTTGAATTTTTTTTTTCTTTTCTCTAAACCTTCCTGCTCTCCTGTTTTTCTTTGGCCTTCTAGCCTTTTTCTTTTTTTTTTTTTTTTCCTTGTATAATTTACTCTTTTTTATCTCCTGCACATTTACCTTTTCTTACTGGCACTGCTTGTGAAAATTGATTTCTTTATAATTTGTGCAAAACTCCTGTATGTTCAGTAAGTCAGCTTACAATACAACCTTATTCTTGGCAATGTTATTGCTATATAAATTATTCTTCATCCTGCCTTACTTCTTTTCATGTATATTCCCCCATATGAAGCTTGCCATAGTAGCCACACTTTGTGCTTAGCCCTTTATTTCTAAGCCATTTTCCCCATCCTATTACCTGCACATGCTCAAAGTCAAGAGTAGAAATTGAAGAAACTCTCAACATTTTGGCCCTTTCTATTTTTGCTAACCTAAAAGACTCCACCAAAACTGGATTCTTTTAAACAACTTGCATCTTTTATAATTTCTTTCATTAACACCATTTTTTCCTAGGGATTTTAAAATTTATATCAGTAATTTTCTTAGATTTTAAAACTGTATTCTTTCTCCATTTCTAACTGTCCTTCCTCTCCTTAAATGCCGTCACCCGACATTCTCCTAGTTATTGCATCACTTCTTATTAGCTAAACACAGTTTAATTTTTGCTTGCAACTTTCTGGTAAGCACTGACTTTGTTTGTTCGCAACATCTGAAGTAAAATTATACATTTCTATTAATCTCCTAAATATATCATTAATATTTCTGAATTCAAAGATATCTGCTACTGGACAAGTACCAATTAAAAAGATCAGAGATGGGAGTGAAATATAGAAGATTATGGATTTCTTTTTAAGTTGTCACAATTCAAAGAATACCTTAGCTGGTGTATATCCTATTTTTAGGAAAGCTTTTCATCAATTTAGCTCAACACTGAGGGCCCAAAATCAGAGGAAACTATAAGTGTAATTTCAAACATGTGCTGCCATTCCATTGTATAATAATCCTAAAATGTAGATGTTTTTGGTTTATATTTATGATGAGCCATAACTGGCTATTTTCCCTGCTAATCTCCTAAATATCAGTGTAAGTTTTTGATCATAGTGACATAAAAAAACTACTGTACTGTGTAACTTATTTTCCATTCTGAAATGGAGAAATACTTTTTAATGTTGATCCTCTGACCTATAAATCCATCACCCAGAAAACACCTTGCAAATGTTTTCTTCCTTCACATAGTCACTGTTTTGAAATCAATTTGAATCTCTTGTTTAATGAATAATAAGCGGACTTTTTCCAATTACAAAACAGATTACAATGCGTGTCTGATGTACTGCTTCACCCAAGTGTTTTTTCCTTCCTTTCCTGTAACTGTTAATTATCCTGCTCCTATCGCCAAGTGTGGTTGCTCCCTGCTCTGCCTACACTATTCAATTAATATCACCTTATATAAAAACACGAGCACTTTCACTCTACCTTATGTTTGATGATTTTCCTCCTTCTGATTCTCCCACCACATAACAACTATTATTAATGATGGCTTTTTCAGTGGCACATTTCCTGAAGCTTTTAAAGTGGCTCCTTTCTCAGCACCCTCCCTCACGAATCTTTTATATGGTTCAAATTCCATTGCTAACTATCATGCTATTTCTAACCTTCTATTTCTCAGTAAAGTTCTTGAAAAGATATTCTGTTCTTAACTTTCCAAACACCTTGTTAATAATAATCTCTTTGATTGTTTCCAAGTAGGGTAGATTTTCATCTCCAGCACAGAACGAGACTGTTCTATTCCACTTACAAGAGTTGAAGATGTCTTGAAATCTTACCTAGTGATCATAGTTCTTTCCCCTCCTCATTATTTTAGATGACAGTATGGCATTTGGCAATACAGAACTTAATATTTTATTACACTATTACAGATCATGAGATAATATTTCCAGTCCTCGACAACTTTATTTTAATGGTAACACTTTTTTCCTCTAGTTGTTATTTGTCATTTTTTTTCCCTGTTGTCAATTTATTCACTTTTTTTCACATTTTTGATGCTTCAACCTCCTTTTTTTCTTTCATTTTTTTTTTCAATTCCACCAGTCCTGCAATTACTGCAAGAATATTTTACCAAGTGCTACTTATTGATGCTAAAGAAGTTTTGCCATTAATTTCAGAACTTTATTTTGTATAAGCTCCTTTCATTTTTGTACAGATAAAGAACAGCTTGTGTTCAAAAGCAAATTCTCAAAGCAAATTCTGCAAATTAACATACTGTACTTGCACGTCAGCTCACTTGCACAGCTAATTAAATATTTCTCATGTGCGTTACATATGATGACTATTTCGGTTTATGTTTCAGAGACGTTTTCCAACATTCTGTGATTTATTTATAGGTATATCTGTGGCACTAATCATTGGAGTATTTGAGCTCATAGGAATGATTAAAGATACATCAAAATTACTTCTAGAAGGTACCACTTTTCTGTCTCTGCTTTGAAGCTGTTTCTTTACCATGATGTTCTGGAGGTCGATTCCTCCTGTGTTCAGTGTCATTACTACATCGCTATCGGGGAACGCCACTGAACACAGTCAATGCCTTGTGCCGAGCTTGAAAGTCCTGGGAAAGAGGCTCCACTTGCTTGGGATCAGCTTTGTAGGAAGTTTGTTTCATATTTTTTGGCCTGTCACAGAGAATGCCCCCCCTTTCCATTGTCACAAGATGAAAGCCAGGGATCTCTCAGCCAAGTATCCCAAATGAGTGCAGCAATCACGCTGGGAAATTCTGGAAGACGGTGCTTGAGATAAGTGGGCTTCAGCCTTTCATATCTTTGATGATGGAGGGGGAAGGGAGGGAAAGAAACAGAACAAGCTTTTCAAGTATGAAGAACTCTCTAGTTTCTGTTTATCCTCACTTACATTGCCTTCACTTCCATTTTGTGGCAAAATTATTCTCTATTAATACTTACAGGAATCAAGATCTTGGCCACAGTGCTTGGGTAAAGCAGCAAAAACTATTTAAAGAAATTATGGCCAACGTTAAATGTTAAAAATTAATCCCTCGAATAAGATGGTGGGTGGATGGGTTGGAACTTGATGATCTTTAAGATCCCTTCCAACCCAAACCATTCTATGATTTTATAATTCTAAGACTTGTGATGATAACTATCTATCTTGAAAAGATACAGCTGAGCACATTATCTCAAGGTAAAACTGAACTACAACACAAGTAACTTCCCCCTTGCTGGAAGAGACAGTATAAATTATAAAAAAAAATAAAATGTATTGTATTTAAAACTATTTAAACCTTTCAGATTTTTTTCCCCTTATGGAAAATCCTACACTAAATTTGTATTTCAGTTACAGACCCTTCTGAGTTTCCAGTTCCCATGAAAAATGGCAAAATTTTTGACTGAGAACTGAATTTTACTTGAATACAGTTTTACATCTTATTTGGAGAGGAGGGAAAAAATTATACTGATACAGTATAAATTTGGTTGTATGCAATTTTTTTTGGAGTTATATCACTGCAGAATTTATACACGGCCTGCAAAAAGCATGCAGGCACATCCATAACTTTATTCTAATGTTCATATCAAAAACCCTTCAGAAGTTTTCAGTATCCTATTTCAGTGTGGCAGACAAACAGTCATACGGGAAAGAGAAGCGGTGAAGTTAAGTAGATATTGGAGGCCGATTTGCAACAAGATTTCCTCCTGCCATTCTCAGTGACAAACTTGGTGACAATGACCTGTGTCACAGCTCTCTGGACACAGATACAAGCCACTTCACTCTTTCTTTTATCAACAAAACCTCCTTTCCCCACTCCTGCTTTAAGAATCTACAATTGAAGTGCATTAAAACAAGCATGGCCAGCAGGTGGAGGGAGGACATCCTTCCACTCTGCCCTGCCTTCCCTGGGGAGGCCCCATCTGGAGCAAAGTGTTGTTCTGGGCTCCCCAGTTCAAGAAGGACAGGGAACTGCTGGAAAGAATCCAGCAGAGGCTACGAAGATGATCAAGGGACTGGAGCACCTCTCTGATGAGGTGAGAGACCTGGGATATTTTTAGCCTGGAGAAGAGAAGACTGAGAGGGGACCTCATCAGTGCTGATCAATATCTAAAGGATGGGTGTCAGGAGGATGGGGTCAGGCTCTTCTCAGTGGTGCCCGGAGACAAGACAAGGGGCAATGGACACAAACTGGAACACAGGAAGTTCCACCTGAACATGTGGAGGAACTTCTTTGCTGTGAGGGTGGCAGAGCCCTGGCAGAGGCTGCCCAGAGAGGTGGTGGAGTCTCCTTCTCTGGAGACATTCAAACCCACCTGGACACGTTCCTGTGGGATCTGTTCTGGGTGACCCTGCTCTGGCAGGGGGTTGGACTGGATGATCTCCAGAGGTCCCTTCCAACTGCTACAATTCTGTCATTCTGTGATTCCGTGAATGAGGAGAAGGGAGATGAGAAGACACTCAGCTCCGGCTGGGATGTTTTCTGCTGTGTGTCATGGGCAGATGGCAGAACAATGGCCACGTTTGCATGGCCACCCTGTCCACTGGCTCTCTGCAGAGGTTGTTTGAGTGGCACTGAGTGGGGAAATGAGCAAAATAGCTGTGCTGTTGCCACCATATTGGCAGACCATATGGTCTTCCTTGACCAGCCCTCCTTTGCTACTAGGGGCAGCTGAGTGTGGACCTGCGCTGGGAGGAACCTGATCCAGAGTGATGTGTCAGGAGTGGGACTGGTAAATTCCAGGGGAAAGCTGGAGGAAATCTGGGTACAAGAAGTTTTAGCTGAGCTCTAGTAAGACCTGAAAAAACCTCCCTGGGATATAGAGTTTCAGGGTCAAGCATTAAGCTGGACAAGGTAAGCACAATTTGAGGAAAGGAGGTGAGAAAAATGGCATGAAGTAGCAAATACAGATGATCACATTCCTTCAGGTACTTGGAGGAAAAGCAAGGAGGCAAGAAGCCTGAGGTACAGAGATACTTGGGTTTTACTAAGCACAATAGGATACATGTGCATATGGAACGAGTGAAGGAGAGCGCAGGATTTTACAGGAAAAAAAAGGAGTGCAGCTTTTAGCTTGTCTAAAAGTTTGAGAATTGTGTAAAAGATTTGCTCTAATAGAGGGAGGCGTTTTTGTTTGCACTAGAACACTGGCCATCTAGGATTTTATGGATTATTTTTTTTAAATATTACAAGAACAGGAAGACATAGTGGCTCTCTCGAGGTAAATTCAGAAAGAGTCAAACTCAGGAGAGTAAGATTTCTTTTTAAAATACATGCACACACATACACAGTCACACAAACACATACCCCATTGCCCAGAAAAAAGATCTTACTAATATTTTACAGTATTTGTTGCCATTAAAATGTTTGGGACTAATACACATATTTTAAAATTTAGTGTAGAATAAATGTACAAAAAAATAGAGATTTCTGCTAAACAGTCACACTGAGAAAGTATAAAATTCTAGATATGAAATATCTGTATGAGCACTCTTTGTTAAGGGAACACTGGGTTTTTGTGTTGCATTTGCTATAGCAGATAGTACCTATACTTGGGTATGCTCAATTATCTGCTCTTAACAGCAAGACATTATTTTAATATCAACCTTTTACTGCAGTCAGCAAATATTGTGTATTTTGTTTAAATTGACATGTCATATGTTATTATAAAATATGAAAAGAAATGATTTGGTCTTTCAGAGTTAGGCAGAATCATTTTACTGTGGTTTGGCTCAACTGTATAGAGTATTTTCTTTCAGACAAGCCTCAAAAAAACCTATGAGAAAATAGAGCAACCAATAAAACAAACTGATTGAAATGTGAAATAGGAACTAATGATCAATTGTTTACTTTTTTATTAAATTTCTTACAGATCTGACTGCATATTAACCTCCTGTTGGACTAGAAAATATAAATATTCTTTTTATAAGATGTTTGCTAGGTGAGATAACACAGGTATCAGTTTTCATGCTTATACATAAATCTCCTTTCCTCTCTGAATACCACTTTATGTGCGTTAGCCAAAATTGGTTGTCAAGATTTGTGTTTAAAAACAATAACAACTGAAAATAAAATGGCATTCTTTAAGGGTCCTCATTGATTGTGGTTTATTATGCAATTATCTGAATGCTGAACTCGAGAGTAAATGGGAGTTGCTCATCACAATCTCACCATGAAATCAAGACAGTGAGATTAAACAAGTTGAAAAATCTACTATACTATCGAGGGTAGTTACTGATTATACTGTAGAATCAACAATCAAAATACAGTGTACTGTACAAAAGGGCAGAGAATTTAAGACAAGCATCATTTCCAGTTATCTGAATACAGTGATAAAACATCATTCCATTATCTGTTTGTGTTCAAACACTGGGCAAACATAGAAGTTTATGGCAAAAATAGTAGCTGAAGAGTTATTACTGAATTATTAATTGATGTGACATTTGCTGTAGTCTAATAAAGAGAAAGTTCTTTCTGGGTAACTTCCTTCCCACTGACAAAGCTGTATGTGTCTGATATCACCAGAGGATGATTTGAAACTCTTTTGCCTCCAACGTTTATGTGCTTGAAAGATTGGTAGCTCACAGTATCTTCATAAAGATGAGACATCCTACATGATCCATTTACTTGCTGTTCTAGATATTTTAAAAAGATAGAGAGAATTAGAAGTTTTGAGAGATGGAGGGAAGAAAAAAAAAAAAGGCACAATTGTAAGCTTTATGTAAAACAGAGAAATCCACTATGTGTACATGAGAAAACAACATTCCCAGAGGACTGGAAAGCAGTAAATATTAAGTTGAAAATTCCTAAAAATGCGCAAAAATGTATCATTGTCTTTGAAAAGAAAAGGGAAGCAAAAAGAAAACAGTTCTTGAACAGCAAGTTGTTAAAGGTAGGAAAACAGGCCTTCCAAGTAAACCTTCTTTGCTGCTTTTGATTGTATACTATTTCTCCAAAATTTCTGCTGTGATCTGTTCACTAGTTTTGAGCACTGGACCAACATGATTTATAGTCTATCACTCATATATTTAAAACAAAAATGCATCAATAGGGTATTCCTCCATACTGGACTGATCATTTGTATGAGTGATATTTTGCTAGAGGCAGGCATGTATTTTCTAGCAGTAAACATTTAATTTTTTTTCTATAATAAAATTGATCACATCCTCAAAACTACCACAGGCTTGTTGAGCGTGTCTCTTACTCATGACTTTAATTCCAATAGATCTCCTTTATCCCATATGAATTTGCTGTTGATAGGGATTTTGTTTGTAAAGAACTTCAGATAAGTGTGTGTTGAAAGATGCTCCCATACAGAGTGTTCTGTTTAGGAAGCATTTTCATTTTAAGGATTATCACACCACTGGGAATTCTGAGCTTTGTACACTTATAATCAAATCAACTCTGTTTCCTCTGAAAGTTTTCATCTCTCAGAAATATCCCTTTTGAGATTCATATTAGTGATTTTATCCACAGAGATTTTTTTTTACAGTTAAATTAAATCTTCATGAAAGTGCTTTTTCTCACTGGAGAGAAGAACTTGAAGGAACAGAAGACCGAATGCTCTTATATGTCCATTTCTGTCCATTTGAGTAGAAAGTGCATGAGCACTGTTTGATTTCTCTGTAAGCATTCGCTACAACCAAAGTGGCGTGCTCTGGAAATAGGTAGTATCACAGAATCAGAGAATTTTAGGGGTTGAAAGGGACCTCTGGCGATCATCCAGTCCAACCCCCTGCCAGAGCAGGGTCACCCAGAGCAGGTCCCACAGGAACGTGTCCGGGTGGGTTTGAATGTCTCCAGAGAAGGAGACTCCACCACCTCTCTGGGCAGCCTCTGCCAGGGCTCTGCCACCCTCACAGGAAAGAGGTTCCTTCTCATGTTCAGATGGAACTTCCTGTGTTCCAGTTTGTGTCTATTGCCCCTTGTCCTGTCACAAGGCACCACTGAGAAGAGCCTGACCCCACCCTCTTGACACCCACCCTTTAGATATTGCTCAGTGTTGAGAAGATCCTCCATCAGTCTTCTCTTCTCCAGGCTAAACAGCACCAAGTGTCTCAGTCTTTCCTCGTCAGAGAGGTGCTCCAGTCCCTTGACCATCTTTGTAGCCTTCCTTGGACTCTCTCCAGCATATTCCTGACCTTCTTGAACTGGGGAGCCCAGAAATGGACCCAGTGCTGCAGGTGGGGCCTCACCAGGGCAGAGCAGAGGGGCAGGATGACCTCCCTCCACCTGCTGGCCACGCTTGTTTTAATGCACCCCAGGATGCCATTGGCCTTCTTGGCCACAAGGACACATTGCTGGCTCGTGGTCAACTTGTTGTCTGTAAGGACTCCCAAGGTGTCTCTCTACAGGGCTGCTCTCCAGCAGGTAAGCCACTGTACCAGTGTGTGGGCTTATTCCTCCCCATGTGCAGGACACTACAGTTGCTACATGAGAAGTTCATGTCCTCTCTATAAACTACACAAGCAAACCAGATAAATGAGCTGTGCACATCTACAGGTTTGCTATAGGTGGTCTAGTGAATTCCACTCATGCACACTACAGGTTGAATGTTTAAATGCTCCATGGAACGCATTCCTCTTTCAGTGTTTCATGGTAGCATGAATTGTTTGGGAGTGTCTATCAACCATGTGGAAAAAAAGCATAGAAGAAAGCACATTACCCTGGAATTGGACCCTGACTTGTGTTAGTTATGATGAAAAAAGACTGGCCCTGCCCTCTTGACACCACTCTAAGTATTTATAGGTGTTGATCAGATCCCCCCTCCGTCTTCTCTTCTCCAGACTAAAAAGACCCCAGTCCCTCAACCTTTCCTCATAAGAGACATTCCAGTCCCCTCATCATCTTTGTAGCTCTCTGTACCCTCTCCAGCAGTTCCTTGTCCTTCTGGAACTGGGGAGCCCAGAAGTGGACACAGTAAATGAGTATTGCCTTCTTGTTTTTTGGTTTACTACTTCCAGTCTAGCCTAGGTAATGTCACCAGTGGCCCAGATTTTCAGTCCAGGTCTCAGCTCCAGTGTTGGGAGTTGTAGCAGAGCATCCAGACACTGAAGAGCAGTGAGAACCCATGAAGGTGACCCCCAGCACAGGCGGTGATGAGCTGGGGGGGTCTTTGTGGCCCTTGTGGCCAAATGGCATCCTGGGGTGCATCAAGAGGAGCGTGGTCAGCAGGTCTAAGGATGTCGTCTTGCCCCTCTGCTCTGCCCTGGTGAGACCCCATCTGGAGCACTGGGTCCAGTTCCAATTCCCACCTATTTATAGCTACATATAAACACAGGGTTATGTTATTCTCATACTATAGTATTTTATAGATAACGATACCATTAATTCCTGCACATGTCACCTGAAAAACAATTTAGGTCTATGAAATAAACTACACGATACCAATCAATAAGGGAAAGGACAGTTGGAAAAGAAAGAAGGAAATAAAAGAAAGGACGTAGAGATCACTCTGTGGTTAGGAGACCTTAATACCAAAATCAACATTGTAAAAGTATTATTTCTCCACCTAACACCAAAAGCCACGTCGTACTATTTAAGTCTCTAACGGTGTCTATGCATGTCCAGCTGCACTGTAACTAATTTCCCATTGTAATGACAAACTGGGATTGAACTAGTCCCTGGGATTATAACTCAAGTTGCTGTTCATTCAACTGGAGTTTGCGAAATATCTGCTTTATTTTTCTATGACACACTCTTGCTGCTCCATAATATCTACAAATATTACATTATCCTTCTAAAATTCCACAGATTCCTTCAAAGTATAAAATTAAATAAATTGCTCATCAATTTCCCAAAACCGCAGAGTGCTGAGAACCTTCAGTTGCCATGTGGTGTAAAAGGAGGTGAGGATAGTCAGCATGTCTGAAGGTTGAGCCCGCTAAATGTATTTGAACTTACACTCCACATGAATTTCCCTGTTGTGTAACTGACTGATCAGTGAACGTATTTAAAAATATAAATGAAACCAAAAGGACAGGCATAATTCTTCTTGACATTATTTTCTCAGGTTCTGAGCCTTGATATGATTTCATTACCCACCTTAATCAGGACAACAAGCACTGGAAAAAGTTGCACTGTCCACTTCCCTAATTGAAATTTTGCTAGATTCTCCAGAGATGTTTTCTGTAGATGAAATCCAGCTTAGGTTTCTCCCCCAGTGCTGATTAGTTTGAGTAGTTTGTTGCAGGAGAACTACTCTTACTTTCAAAGTCTCCCCACAGAGAATTGAGTAGACCCTACCATGACTCTGCTCTCAGATATTTCACATGGAACTAAGAGCCAGAGCAAGTTCAAAGGGCCATAAAAATATTATCAAATTTTTATTTTTCCCACCAGACCGCAGCCTGATTCATTGCATAAGACAGACAGGCTCAAGGCATCAGAGACTGGTTAATGTCTCTTTTTACACCTACCATTGGCTGCTCACCTGGCATGAGCCAAACCCAACACTGAATATAAAATTATTAATTTTATAATGGCCTTTTCTATGGTGTTCATCATGAAATGCAATACATATGTAGGTTTATCTTCACAGCACCTTCACAGCACCAGAAATGCACTGGAAACTCTGCTCTCCTCCTTTTTCCACAGATATCAAATGCATAAAGAGAGGAACATCAAAATAATCTACTAAATTTAGGTGCTGTACCTGACAGATTGAGTTTTTAGGATTAACAGCATTTTGCTAAAATATCATGTGCTCAGAATACAGTTCCCACTAAAATTAGTTGCAGCTAAAAGCTCTCAATTCTTCTCAAGATAAGAGCACAAGTTTCTCAGATTGGACAAATTAATTAAGAACCAACTGTAAAAGGTTTTGCTTTAAGGAACTACTTAGGACAACTTGAACATTTTGTAGTGAATCAAACTCTACAGAGAGACCTTAACACTAAGGCCACTTTTTCTCTTCCTAGTCTGACTGTTCTTGTTCTCCATTCTTGAAGTAAATGAGGCAGAGTTTTACGTCTATCCGAGGCAAGATTTATTCATCTTTTAATACACTATTGCATCATAAAGTTTGTCTATATATGTCTGATCCAGATCTCTCTGGAATGGAAATCAAAACAGTGGTAAGAGCAGAAGTCCTTGTTTTCTAACTGGTATCCTATTCCAATGTGATACTTCTTCAGTCTTGGAATGCTTGATTTATAGTACCCTCACTAATATTTCATTTCCCCAAAGCATGAGGGGAAAATAGCATTATTTTTCATTTAGAAGCATTACCAGCCTCTGCATAAAGGAAAAAATCACTGGACAGTTACAGTGACTTGTAACATGATGTGGCCATGGATTCCTTCCAATTAAAGAAACTGAGTTCTAGGATCATGACAAAAGTTCTAGACTCATTAAAACCTTATCCCATGCAGTAGTCTGCTGCTTTTACTGATAAGCTTCTCTGCCTTCCACAGAACACAAAGCAAGGAACAACAACAACAAAAACTTTATCTAATGAAAAAAAAAAGTTGTGTGTGTGCATAAAAATTATATCCTGACCTTTTCAATGATCAGTTTATGTCCAGAAGTATGAGATCTGATAAGGCTTATTTTTGCAATGTTACTAGAGATGTTGTTATTGGTCATAAATTAATCTGCCCTTTAAAAAAATTCAGCTGTAATGTCTATATTCTATACTGTATAAGCATTGTAAGTTTTAAAAAAGCAAAATGGCATATAACTGATGAGCTGTGCAGTCGTAGTTTCATAACATTATATTTACCACACGACTTATTTATCATTGCTTTACTACCACATAGAATAACAGACTAATACTTGATAAAACACAACTACTGATAAACTCATCTATGCAGTACTTGCTTCTCCAATACATATTACTAGTCCTATGCTAATTCCAGTGTGCTGCTAAAATTATATGATGGAAGTAATTTGAAAATTTCAAATAGCACTCATAATGTTTCAAAGATATTTTCAACATTACATGCCATTCCTTTTAGCCCAGTAATAATGGGTTGGGAAGTATCATCTGACACTTGGAGAATCTTCATGAAAGTGAAATTATGAATATAATATCTTAAGCAGTTAGCTCTGGTGCTTAACCAGACATTTCAAGTCTGAATTTTTTGCCTGAGTACTAGGGTTTTTTTAAATTCTTATTCTGTATGATCTTACTCTGTTTTGTAGGTTCATTGCTGCTTAGGTGTAACACTTCCTTTTTCTTCTCTGAACTGTGCAGAAAATGTCAGTTTTGTAGCCACTGGTATAAATTTGAAGTTGAAATTGCATCACAGGATCTTTTTAAGATGGAGGGGAACAGCTAGAGATCATCTAGTTTAGAGTCGAGTCAGAACGTCTTCTCTGAGCCCTCCAAAAGGGAAATAACAGACCCCAGGTAAGTTGTCTTCTCTTGGTCAGGCTGAACCAAGCCTTTCAGGACAAGACCAGAACTTAGACAACTCTGTGCTTTTATTCAGCTAGGTAAGCATGGGAATCTTACAGGTATGGACTGTCACCCACTGTGGGGTGTTTGTGCTCAAAGAAGGAACATGTTACCTTCTGCCAATGAAAAGAGAGAAGGTGCGGTGCAAAACGTGTCACGTGAAGGACAAATACACAGATCCCTTCCTGTGTTTTGGTGCATTTTTGTACTCGCCTATAATAAACATCTTCTAGAAACTCATATCATGTTTTCTCATTAACATTAGACTACCTTAATTTAAGGACTGAATGCTTACAGTAATCAAAACCAGGTGTTTTGTGATGAAAACAAAAGGTAACCAATTTGTGAGTTGACCCTATATTAACTTGCCAGACAAACTATTTTAAATAATACCTCTTCCACAATTTGTAAATAGATATAGCCAGGTAGAGATAAATGCAGAGACATTCTTTCTTTTAGACCATTTGTGAGCTCTGCTGGCAAGGAGACACGAATGGGCTGTGTGAACAGCAGCAGCACAACAGTAAGTAAAAATCCTTTTTCTTCACCTGCTCCTGGGGCCAAAAATGACATTCCTTCTATGTAAACGACAGTGCTTTGCACATGAGTAATGCGCCTTGTTGATGGGCAGCCCCTTTGAAATCATTCTGGAATTAATATTAAGACAATTTGTAACAGGGTAAAGGGTGGAGTCGCAGAATAAGGATGAATTCCTATTTCTGACTCACTATTTCTCCTCAGGACTTGGAATTTTTCTCAATCAAAATATATACACGGTTTCCAGATCACCTAGTGACTGGAGACCTGCTTTTTGCCATAAAAGTGGCGGTGACAGGCTGTAGAGCTACCCGGAGTCAAGTGGGATTGAGGGTGGGGAGCACCTGCATTAACTGAATCCATGGCAAGATGAGAGATTAAAATCCCATTTTTAATTAGGAGTGGAGTCTGAAATTCTTTATTACACATCAAACCTCTTGCAGTAGAGAAGAAATGTAATCCCATTTTATTCTACTTTCAGCTGCATGCAGTTGTTTACACAGAAGGATTGTAATGACTGCTGAGCATGGCGCTTCGAAAGCTGATGGTGAAGCCAGATTTTGATGTCCCTGAACTGCTTTACGGATCATTTTTGAAATGTGGCTTCAGAGATCATTCTGTAACTCTATACAAGAGCGGCTCATGCCAGCGTGCCATCACAACAGCTCACCCCACTTCCATTTCAAATACTGCTGTGCGGTTAATAGCTTCCTGCCTGCTTTGTGTTTTTGTCCCGACAGTGATTGTATTTTGAAGCACAAATTAGCAGATTACTATTGAAAGTTCATGTGTTTAAAAAAAAAAAAAAAAAAAAAAGAGCATATTGCTTGAGACTTTCAAGTGGAATTTCTCTTTTCTCTGGAAAGTGTACCACAATATCTAAAAAACACACCCAGAAAATGTGTTTTACAGTGGGTCCAACTCTGATGATGTTTAGTCCATCATTTTTCCTTCGCTGCTTCCCTGACACTTTCATGTCAGGCTGTATTCTCCCAACAATAGGATTTTTGATTAGGAATTTCTAAACTGTATGAGGAAAAAAGAATCTAGGTAGCAGAATTGATACTGGTTCCTTGGTTTTATTTATTTATTATAAAAATATTTTTAATGGTAGTACACGTGAGGTATTATAGAGGACAAATAATAATTATATGCAACTCAAATGCTAAAAACGTTTGTTCAGAAATATTTTTGAAGAACAGGAACAAACAAGGCTATTTGTAAACAATTCCACCTTAAAGCTGAACAGGCTTTGCAAAAGTTTTACTTTTTGCATTACTTCCTACTCCTGTATAGTTTTATATTTTTAATTTGGTAAGCTTAACTATGACAAATGTAAATAAAGTTCAGCCTCTTATTAAAGTTTCAGTAGCATTTGCTTTTACATATTGAAAAATAATCACCAGAAATTATAGTCCTCTGGCACAAAGCGGATATTATTGAGGACAAAATCTGTTACATGTATTATAAAACCAACCCAAAACTCCATATGAAACGTCTTGAAAGTTAAACTCTGAAGGGAACAATAAGGCTAACTATTCCCCATATTTCAATTTCACTATATTAGTGTAAAGTATCCTAGGAGGATTCAAAGGCTTCAGCTTCTTTTGCATTTGCAATTGTTATCCATAAACACACAAAAAGGGGGATATAGTTGATTTGATCCAGAGTGGATATAGATTACAAAATATGAAAACCTTTAGTTCTCTCTTCTCTGTTCACTTAAAAATGTCTCCTATATAACACTTCTAGGTGATTTTACCTTCTCTTAACCATGCAAAAGCTATAGTGTTTCAAAGCTGCAGATTAGTGCTGGTGGCAGCTTATTCCTTTTGGTTATCTACAGCACCATCTTAGTGTCTCGAGGCATAAAAGAATATTATCTGTGTGACAGTTATGGCTGGAGCCATCTATACTGTTCATGCTATCAGCACTCAAAGAGCTCAGAATAGAAATCATTCAGTTTAAGACATCTTCTGTAGTTTCATTAAAAGCTTAAAATCATGAGGTACTGCAAGTTATGACTAAGGTTATATGAAAATTTCAGTAAATCTACGATGTGGAAAAGTATATATGCAGTTGGGGTGGTTAGAATAGAATTGCTAATCTTTTGTAAAGGCGGTTGACCATAAGCAAGACAACCTATAAATCTGCTTTCCCTTCTTTACTTAATTTTCATCACAAATAATGTGCCACTCTGATTGCATGAAATCATCAGGAGTGTCTTCAATTACTGTGTGCAGCCTCTGATCAAAATGACTTCCCCTGTTCTCAATCTGGGGGATGATGGGGAGGGAAACAGGAGGAGGGGGTGTGTGGGGGGGTGAGAAATGCACAGCTAGTTATGTATTACAAATGTCAGGTTACTGGGAAAGTGTATATATTCATATTTAATAATTTCTAAGCTGGAGTTGTGATTGTAATAATGGCTCATTCATATCTGCATTTCATTTAAATGCACTGTTTTGACTCACTGAACATTTGTCAAAGATATTATAGCTAAACTTTTTCACATGACCACTGAGGTAATGACAGCATTACATTACCAGAAAACTGCATGACTTGCTGATACTTCCATTTTCCTCAGCAGCTTATGAAATAATCAGAATGTGTGCATGAAATGGCGGCCTGTTCTGAATTTATTTTAATACAGATAGGCTTATACAGAGAAATGAAGAAGAGTGTAGGACCTCAGACACCAGAGACAATGACTACGCACAAAGCTGAATTTTACTAGCAGGAAAGATGGATATATGGGTATTAGACTTTTCATAGCTATAGGAAGGATAATCTTTCAATCAGATTAATGAGAAAATATATTGCATGGGCCCTACAGCACTTTTTGCTTTCCAGGCTAATACGTGATTTAAATCCCAAAAGTACATTTTCAGCATTACAATATCCTTTGATAATAATGTCGCTTGCACAAAGACAGATAAAAATAAAACAGTCCCCCTTGATTTCCCATTTTAGATTTGAAGTATATTTTCTGTTCTTTGCCTGCAATGAAGTGAATTCTATTGAGAAGAGTCACATTTAATAAGACAAAGAGAATTTTCTAATTATGCTACCTGTCAAGATTGGAATCTATGGGATTGCAACTGCAATTGAAGAAACAGAGGAAGCAATTGCATATAGTCCGGTTTACTTTGGTGTATGATTACTATTTGCACTTAGATATTGCTAAATGTAAATCAAGCGCACACACAGAAGCACGCTTTGAGGTAAACACCAAAAGGCAAGTCTCAAAATGGATTGTATAGTCCTCATTTCAATTTTCAGCATGCAATTTCCCGAGCTTTCCTAATTTATCTATAGAAAAATAGTGGAAACCTGTGAAAATGAAACACTTTTAAATTACTCTGACTCGCACAAATATACAGTGGACCAAATGATAAATATAATTAAAGCAGGAATTACTAATGGAATAAGAATGTATACGCATAATTATGGTAGGTTAAGCATTTATGCATCTTTCTGGAGGAAAGCAAGTACTGTAGCAGTGGAGAAAAACAAAAGCCAATTAAAATTAATGCAATAGGGAAAAAAATACTGCTCTCCATACGGTTTCTTATCATTCTTACCTAGTTCATATTAGAAACATGCAAAACATTAAGGAAAATCTGGCTGTTATAAATGGAGCCCTGAAAGTTATCATACGCTGTCCTTCCAGGGTCTCTGGGGACCTGTTCAATGTGCCCCATCAGACATTACTCTTATTTGCAGCATCGCAATCTTGGAAACACTATGGCACATTAGACAAGGAAAATAAATATTGTGTTCTTGATGGTTTCCTTCATATTACAAGTTTACACAAATCCATGGCACACAATCAATTATTATAAATACTTTATACAAATAATAAATTAGTTCTTTTAGTGCCTTCATCACATTTTTTTTTTATTAAAACAATATCTGGTAGGACGATGCAGATTATCACCCCAGGTAAAACAATTGCCATAATATAAGCCTTTTTTATTGCTTTTTTAATGATGTGTGTGTCTGTTTATATATATCTTTGTGTTTGTGTATACACACATATGTAAATACATACACGCACACACCCTCTAAAATCTTCTAATGCAAAATATGCTTTATTTAGTGCTGAAACACCATCAGAGCCTATTTTGTCTCATTTGGTTTCATGCAAGTTGCAAACTGACTTTTGAGCTATTTGGTTCACATCTCTATTTAGCCACTTCAGGGGTTTTTAGTCAGAGGAGGAAGAAAGATGGCCACATCACTTTATTTTCCTTAAAAACATTTAAGCTCTGTAGATGTTTTTTAATAACTCTCAAGTGGTGTCTTTTTGAGCACTACTATCAAATATCTTATTACTAAGCTACAGCTTTAAACATTTACAGTAGGAAGACTACTAAAAATTCATAAATGATCTGAGCATTCTAGTCTGGCTCAGGTTTCTGAATGCATAAATATGCAGCAACACTCAGTTCCAGCCCAAATATTTGGTGTCATCATCCACCCATATGACAACAGCAAAGCATAAAATTCATAGGGCTGCAATCTCCTTTCACATACATACCACAGGAGCTTCAAAATTTTGAGTTATAGCTATGTTAGACAGGCTGCTAACAGCCTCAGTGATGGGCTGCTGCTCTGCCAAGATTCTTCCACCTCCAACTGGTGTTACCACCTCCACGTGTCTTCCACGTTACTAATTGGTCACCCAAACAGGAGATGATGTGACCACAAGCAGATTAATTCAGTTTAAATGCCTTCTGTGGGCCAAAATTTTATGCAGGAGGAAAATTATGCTGACCCCGTGAGCCTGGGATAGGGTAGATATTTTCTGGCTTCACTGCTGTCCTTTCAAAGGGACGTGGAAGGTTCGTGCACCGAGCTTCTTGCCCTCTGTCACTTCTGAAGCCTCCTCTCCTTCATGCCGAGATCAGAGAGATTTTTGTACCTTGCCATAAAAAAAAAAAACACCCATGAAGTGACCTCAAAAGGAAACGTTGAGGGCAGGCTTGCAGAGCTTCGAGCTTCACAGAAATGTGAGAGAATGAGAAGGTGCTTTTTAATGTGCTTCCCCACTCCTAGTTGTCCATGGAAGAAGGTCTTTTTTTTGTCTTCTTCCCCCCACCCCCACCCCCTCGACGATGAGTTGATTTCTGTGGCTGATATGTCTATGTATTTCCATTCAACGGGCAGGCAAGCCATTCACTTTCCTCAGGATTTCTGAGCCTGCCTCTCAGGAGGGCTGGTGGGAGATACTCCTGTCATCTGCAACACCACTAAAAAGTAGAATGAAGTCACTCATTCAACGAACTGCTGCTTTTTGTCCATGAGAATTCCTTTGGGATTCTATGAAAGCTCTGTAAATTCGAACGTGGTGAAGATTAGGCCCAAGATTATCAGTCTGTGTACTTCTGCAGAACACTTTGTAGCTGCAGCCGACAGTTCCTCAGCCCCTCTCTTGAATTACATGTGGACGTGTTTTTCACACCACGTTTGCCTCAAATTCACCATTTCCCAGGGACACACAACTCAGTGCATTGTACCTTGCAAAGGAACGTTTTCAGAAGCAGCTGTGAAGATGTCACCACTTACGTCAAGGCAAGAAATGCTGCCAGCCATGCCCAGCATACGGCAATATTTTCATTCTTAAAGAGCTGCTGTGCTGATGGTGGAGGAATAACCCCAGTGTACAGTTTACCTACCATTTTGTTAAATTTGTGTGGCTTTTTTAAGGAATCATTAGAATGAAAGGCACTATAAAATGCAAGATATTATTAAAAAGTAGATACAAAAAATTAAATAAAGGTCAAATAAACTGAGGCAGATCCCATAGCTATTTCTAGCCGTGCAAAAGGAAAGGGCACTGAACAGATTACCTCCCTCTGAGCCTGCCTTTCAGGTCCTGTGTCCTGAATGTATTCAGGATTAATTCTCTACTTCAAAAGAGGTGGTACTGTTTGCATAGCAACACGTTTCCTTCCTGCTCGCTGTACATACCCTTTGATACCCTGGCGGGACTCTCTGCAGCCAGCGTGATGTCCCTCCCCAGCACCAGTGCTAAAGAGTCATCAGAGTAGACACAGCAGCCTTTCCTCAGACCACCAGTCGCCTCAGGCCTCAGCCTCACTGCTGCAGGAGACCTTCCATCTTCTTTCTTCCACTGCACGTGCAAAAGTGAGCAGTGTTTCCCCCTCGTGGAAATAAATTAAACAATATTACAAAAGTTTGGAGTGATCTTTTCCACTATGGCTGCAGACGAGCTGAGATTTGCTGTCCTTGGACTAGCTATTGAGTCTGTTGTTCAAAGCCTCCCAGGTTGCTGCAGGCTTTACTTCTGCACCATGCCACTTCTGCTGTGACCAGCAGGTTGAGAGAGGTCATCCTCCCCCTCTGCTCTGCCCTGGTGAGGCCACATCTGGAGCACTGAGTCAGTTTCTGGGCTCCCCAGTTCAAGAAGGACAGGGAACTGCTGGAGAGGGGACAGCAGAGGGCTACAAAGATGATGAGGGGCCTGGAGCATCTTTCTGATGAGGAAAGGCTGAGGGACTTGGGTCTTTTTAGTCTGGAGAAGAGAAGACTGAGGGGGGATCTTATCAATGCTGATGAATACTTCAAGGGAGGGTGTCAAGAGGATGGGGCCAGGCTTTTTTCAGTGGTGCCCAGGGACAGGACAAGAAGAAACTGGCACAAACTTGAAGATAAGAAGTTCCACCTGAACATAAGGAGGAACTTCCTGTAGGGTGGCAGAGCCCTGGCAGAGGCTGCCCAGAGAAGTGGTGGAGTCTCTTTCTCTGGAGAAATTCAAACCCCACCTGGACACGTTCCTGTGGGACCTGCTCTGGGTGACCCTGCTGTGGCAGGGGGCTGGACTGGATGATCTCCAGAGGTCCCTTCCAACCCCATGTGATTCTGTGATCATGACACTTCCCCAGTCTGAAGATTTCAGTGTCCACTGATCCTAGCAGCAAAGAGCACTTCAGACACTACAAACCTGATCTTTTTGAGCAGGTCAGGGAGGTGATAGCACCTGAATATATCTACTGGTTTTGGCTGCAATAGAGTTAATTTTCTTCATAATAGCTTCTACATTGCTATGTTTTGGATTTGTGACCAGAACAGTGTGGATAACACAGGAATTATTTAGTTTTTATTGAATGGTGCTTATACAGTGTCAAGGCCCTTTCTGCTCCTCAGTGAACAGGCTGGGGCTGCAGAAGAAACTGGGAAGGGACACCGGTGGGACAGTTGACCCCAACTAACCAAAGGGATTTCCCACACCGTGGGGCATCATTCTCAGCAATAAAAGCTGTGGGGAAGAAGGAGGAAAAGAAGGACATTCGGTGTGATGACATCTGTCTTTCTAAGTAACCATCACATGTGATGGAGCCCCACTTTCCTGGAAATGGCTAAACATCTGGAAAGCGGTGAATTAATTTCTCAGTCTGCTTTGCTTGCACATGCAGCTTTTGCTTTCTTTTCTTTCTTTTTTTTTTTTCTTTGCCGTCTTTATCTCGACCCATCATTTTTTTCACTTTTACCCTTCCAATTCTCTCCCCCATCCCACTGTGGGGGGAGTCAGCTAGTGGCTGCATGGGGCTGAGCTCCCCACCAGGGCTAAACCACAACACTGCACCACCTTACTTTGTACCTGTCAGCTCATTACCCCAGTAGTAGGTGCTGTGACATCGTTCTATGGCAATTAACATGTGAGTTAATGACTTACTCTGTATGATATCATTCCTGCAGTCAAGCCTTCTAAATTTCTGTTGAGAACAGGTGGAAGGGAAGGAAGGGTGTTCAGCTCTTCCCAAGGGACGTGGCACACTGTAAGATCAAATTTGGCAAAACAAGGTTCTGATGTCTCTTCCCAAAGCTGTAAGGACATGGTCAGTTGTACAAACCAAAAGATACAATCTAAGTAGTAATTTTCAGGGGTGAAGTGATTTCTCCATAGATAGAAGTTTCGAAGGAGAAATCTTAAACCTCCAGAAGGATGCAAGCTGTAGTTCTGGCACATACTGGCATTTCTTTCCAACAGTGTTTTAGGAACAGCATGAGGCTACTTCTAATTGAGGACCAAATATTTTTCAAAAGCGTTCGTAAAAAATGAATGGTTGAAATATCTCAAGAAGCAGACTGCCTCCTGCTCTCTTCCCTCCCACCCCACACCCCTACATTATGCTAGCGCTCCATAAACCAGCAATGTAACAAGTCCTTTTTTTGACAACAAAACTGCTTTTGTGAAGAAACACATTCATTTGCAATCCTAATGAACTAAAAATGCTGACTCTACAAACATGTGAAGTGCTGTGTATCCCTAGCAAGAATTTAAAATAGTAAGAAATGACCCTTACTGTAGCACCAACTAATTGGTTTATTGCCCTGACGAGCCAGTGACAAGAAAAGCAGTTGGTAGCAGTGCCTTCATCACAGGGTATTCTAAGAAATAACTAATTTAAACCTTCTCAAGCACAGACACAACCTGCTCCACATGGGAGCATATCTCCAGAGGGTTCATTAAGTTACTGGCAGTCTAGATTTTGGAAGCAACAACTAAATACTACATCTCTGTTCTAGTTGTTGCTGTACAATTGCCTGAAGACCTATATGTTCAGTGAATTGGGATGGGCTAGGGGGGTGGAAAGAATTGCAAACTGTCCCTGAATATAAAAAAAATAAAAAATTAAAAAATTATATTCAGCACAGCTTTTACATTCAAATGCAACAGCTGGG
Organism: Tringa tobata; assembly: GCA_033628505.1. Taxonomy (NCBI): domain Eukaryota; kingdom Metazoa; phylum Chordata; class Aves; order Charadriiformes; family Scolopacidae; genus Tringa; species Tringa tobata. The sequence goes on along the minus strand of JAHREE010000543.1, from coordinate 259,241 downwards.
AAAAAGATTGTTTTCTTTAATTCTTTTAGAATAGCTCCATACTACGTTGCAAAAAAAGTTGCTTTTCTTCTACATAGGAATAAATAATCAGAAGTGGAGCCAACACTACTTTTTACCAGGAAATAATAGGGGATTGGCAAATTTCTTTCATGCTTGCTTATGTTTCTGACTCCTGTGGCCTGCAAAATTCCTTTTGAGTCTCTGATATCTTTTAGACAGAGCGGACAGTAAGTAGTTAATTTGCCTCCTGCTGGACAGAGGTATATACCTGGTGGTTTTTTGACTATTCTCTATCTTGGGCCTGAAAAGGGAGTGCACGAGAGATCTGTGCCATGTTTTGATCCCAGAATGTTGGTGCCTGCCCTGCTGACTTCGGTTTACACAGTTTCATTTCTCCCTAGTATTACTTTGTGATTTTTTTTGGTTCAAATGAACTCCCTCAAAAAGTAAATCTTAGCCAGAATTGCAATTTTGGGTCTTTTACAATAAAAGCTCCAAGGCATTTGCAGCATTTAGGTGGTTTCCACCCAAACCCATAAATTAGATGTTATACTCAATCCAGGTTCATGAATCTGTGGTTTGCAGTGACACTTGAAACCAGGAAAATGTATCTGTTTCTGAGCTTTACTTTTAAAGTTTTGTACAGCTCTCTATAATACTGTTGACAGCTATTTAGATATCACTGGATTTAAATGTTTGCTTTAGAAAATCACATTGGGAGAATTTTGGTTTGTAAATGAAAGCTGGTTCAGAGCTCTGTCCTATTTTTTGCTAAAGTTCAAAAGGGAAAGGATAAATTGTTCTAGTTTTAAGCCATTTCAGCGTCTAATGGAACAGTAGAAATGGAAAAGGCCCATGTTCCTGGAGCAGAAGGGTCTGAGTTACATTCCCAGTACAGCCTGTGTGCGGATTACATGACAGCTGTGGCGTCTGCATTTACACAGTCACAAATCATTTACGAGACTGACAGTTGTGCCACAGTTTGTGGTTTTCTCTGCCACCAATTGAACTAAAATATCTCAAAGGGAAAGGTTAATGCACTATACTACTGTGCTTGGCATCCATTTGAATATTGAAAAGTCTCTGCTGTACTAATGCATAAAAATCAGCCAAACCAAAGTACAGTAAAGAGCAGAAATCTCTTCCTGAGGCTGAATCCTGTAAAAGTGCTGGTCTCTGTTACTTGCCATTGATCCATGCTCTCTCTCTAGGAAAGAGGGAAAAATGGTCACTTCTACGTGTGTATTTCCCAATTTTAGTGAAATGAAGGGGAAAGAGGTCTTGAAGATCAGAGAATCATAGAATCTTAGAATCATAGAATAGTTTTAGTTGGAAGGGACCTTAAAGATCAGACGGAAATTTATTTTTATCTGTTTTATCTTTCTTAATCTGTATTTTACCATCAGAAAAGTTCTGAACTAAAAAGATGGGTCTATAAATTGCCATTCGCTTCCTTCCTTCCCTCCTGTTCTCAACTGAACAGATAGGTGAGTTTTCACTAAACCCCATGGGCCGCTCCTGGTGAAGATCCTGAGTTGGGAATGTCCCTCTCTCCAAACCTCATCCCCTGAAGAGATGACCTTACAGGAACCTTGCCCCTTTTTTGTTCTGGCGAAGTGAGATACATCCCCTTCCCTTCTGTGCTGAACACATTCTTAATTCCTTAGAAACATGTTTCTTAAATTAGATATAAACACAGTATTGTTCATTCATATGTATCCTAAATGCATAAACTTTTAAAAAAACTGCTTTCTATAATAAGTGGTTTAGTAAAAAATGTTGTTTTTCTTATGCAACTATTCTAATGTAAGTAACTGAATTAACAAGCTACGAGGAGAACATGCATTAAAATATTTACTGTCTACAATTACTTAATTCTTTCTGACTTAACAATGCAATCTATTATTAAAACTACATATTTGATATGCTTTCTTATTCCACTTCTATTATTCCAAATGTTTTAATGATTGTTTTACAAGGAATAAAAATACACTCAATGAGAAAAATGAGATTAAATTGATTCCTAAATGAATTAAAAGAAAAAAACATTTATAGAATTTTCACCTAATGTATTATGCATGAGTTATCATTTCCAACATCTCAAGAGTTTGAAAATGGCGAAGAACCAGAAATGTTGAAAACAAACTTCTTATGACATGATTTACATTTGATGCTCAAGAAGAGAGATCAGACATAAAACTCGGACTATGACTTTTTAAAAATTTTTTATTTTTTAAAGATTGAGGTGTTACTATTAGTGCATCAGAATATGAAGCAGATACCCTTTTGGACAGATGGGAAAGAGCTGGAATTTCCAACAAAATAATGTAAAATTTCCCATTCTTCACCACAACACTTCTCTCCTTTCCTCATAGAGTTTGACGTCAAACCATTGAGAACGAACCATTCAGCTTTCCTCAGATGGACAGTTGTGTGCTGTTGCTTTCATTTGCCTGCATCTGAGAACTCAGATTCAAGCAATCACTTTCTGGGTCCCAGCATCCCGAGTCAATGCTGCTGTCCTTGAGTTTGCTCCGAGTCTTTCTTCTGGAGGTGTTCCATTTTGCTCAAATATTCATTACAGCAGAATTCAAAGCAGAAAATCCAAAATCACAATCACAAACAAGTACCTTAATCCTCTGGTTGTGGAGTTAATCACCCATTTTCTGGTACAATGCTGGCTTTGCCACATAGATCGTTTTCTCATAAAGGACTATATGAGAACTGAGGACATAAAGGGCCTGTAGAGCAGATGAGGTTTGGGTTTGAATGTCTCCAGAGAAGGAGACTCCACCACCTCTCTGGGCAGCCTCTGCCAGGGCTCTGCCACCCTCAACGTATATATTTTTTTTATGTGTGTTCAGACAAAATTTCCCATGTTCCAGCTAGTGCCCCTTTCCCTTTGTCCTGTCACTGGGCACCACTGAGAAGAGCCTGACCCCATCTCTGAGTGGTTTGTGAGTGAAAAATTTTGATCTGATGGATTTTTACGGAAATGAAGCTAGAAAGGGAAGAACGCCATGAACCTGGGCTCCTGGATAGTCCATGGAAGAAGAAAGGGACATCCAGAGAGCAATTCGGATTATGTTCTGGAGGGACAACATTTCCCCAAGAATTATGGAAGGACCTTGGGACAACTTGACTCTTCAGGTAGTTGTCTTGGTGAGATTCCTAAAACTGTATCAAACGAAACTGAGCCTCGTGTGAAATCCCCAAAACATTCACTGGCATTGGCTGTTTTGCATTCAATCTCACATTCTCATCTTCCATGACTCTTTAAATGCCTTACTGTCTGTGAAAGCAAATGAACATATTTCCATTTCACAGCAGGAGGAAGAACACACTGAAGCCCAATGCACAAAATATTCTTTATTAGGAAGAGTTTAGAAAAAAATTTGGCTACAAGGAAGATGCGAATATCAAAGAGAGCTAAGGAAGTCCCCATCATGTGATCTCCTCATTAATGCAGATTGCAAGAAACTTTATACTGTATTTTTCAATAAAAAATGGGCACTGGTTAAAGCAGTGACTGAAATGTGTTATATGGGGTACCTTTGAGATACACAGCGCTTTCATAATGGAACACCAGCCCCAATGCATAAATAATAATAATTTTTACACTTCTTCCTGTGTTTTGTGAAGGAAAAGGGTTTCAGGGAAGCTGAAATAGTTCTCCATTTCTCCCTACTCATTTAAACAAACACATATTTCAAACCACTGTCTTTTGTCTCTCTTCATTTTAAAGAAAATCAGAATATCACTGAGCAGAAAGGAATAAAAAAGAAATTCATTTGTACAGTTGCAATAAAAGGCTCATGCCGATTTCTGAAGCATTGCTATTGTCTGCAGTATGATGCTAGTTTTGTAATTACAGAAATCCAACAATAGGGGGGTTGTGCAATTTTTGGAGAATAAGGTTCTGCATAAAAATTCCAGCTGTGAACATGTGATCAGTCCTTTTATGGACAAAAAAAAAAAAAGAAAAAAAAGAAAAAAAAAGACACTTCCTTCTATTTGCATTCAATTTCTGTGTGCATCTACAGTTCCCTCACATCCTCTACAAACTCGTCTGTGTAGTTATTCCTTTTCTTTAGGCACAGAACATAATAACGCCATGGAAAAAAATAATAAAAAAATGCACACTTCACTATTCTTGCTGAGAGGTTTTGTGATTTAAGATCAAAGAAAAGAAAAGCCAGGTAACAGCAAAACTCGAAAATTAAATAATGAAGAGAATTGTGCATTAAATGGGCCAATTTGAAATATTCTGTATCTTAGTATAATTAAAATTTTACATATAATGATACAACGAAAATCCAGCAGCACTTTTTTTCTTCTAGTAGAAACAGCTGATTAGAAATATAATTTAAGATGAAACTGGAAATCTTGTCTTTTTTTTTTTTTTTTAAAAAAAAGAAGCCTCACAATCATTTATGGAACACTTCAAAACAGCTATAAATGAAAATGAATTAAAATGTATATATCATCTGCTGTTCTTTCCATCATGAGAAAATTTTCAGGTAGCCAACTGTTTTGAAATAAAATTCCCTGCAGTTGCTATAGTGATGATAATAAAGTTCCTGCCTCAATTTACGTGATAGAGGTTCTAGCAGAACACTTGAAAAGGTAAGCTAATCATAATGAAGACGCTGCTAGTTCTCATGCTCAGAGCAGCCTCCTTGAATTTAGTTCACAATTACAGGCCTCCTCCATTGTTGTCAATTTTGTTATATGTACATTATCATAATCTTTCTCAATGTGGCAGTAACAAATGATGCAGCAGAGACAGAACCACTCTTTCTCTGGGTTAAGTCGGTGGACAAAGGATGCACAAGTTTGCTGTAATAAACAATCACTGAATCAAATATATTTCTCTATTAGCTGTTTTTTCCCATTACAAATCTTTGTTTTTCTAACCATGTAATGACAGTATATTTTTTGCTTCTACGGTACACATTGTTCGAGTCTTGTTTTATCTCGGTGTTGATGCAAACTAAATAGCTTTAAAGCAGACAGTTACCTGTCAAAATGGATGAGTCATCAAAGCAATGTCAAAGATAAAACATTATTGCTCAGATGTATGTTCTACTGCAATAATTTTGTAAAATAACATAATTTACTTTAAAACATTTGTGAAGCTAAAATAGCTCCCCTAATAGCTGGTTTAGAAGAAAAATATGCAAAATAGCTGACAAAAAAAAAGAAAAAAGAATGTCATTAAATATTATTTAGATAAATAGGATAAAATAGAAATATTAAATCTGCCAAAAACTAGGACTAATCATTGTGAAAACAATGTTTTAGCAAGGCACTTCTAAAAATACCTGCTATTTGCAATTGTGATGTAGCTGTATATGTACATGCATGTTTCTGTGAGAGAGTCTCTGTGTATTTTGATGTCTCTGTGTCACTGTCATTAAAGATATATGAGCTCCCCTCCTTCTGCTACTTTATTGCTTACGTATGTATCCTGCCCACCAATAAGGAAAATATTTCATTTCTTTGAAAAAGAAGATGTTTGAAATAATAATAAAAAAGACTAAATACAAATTAAAATCCTGTAAGGTCTAAAGCTTGATGTGCAAAGGCACAAATACTGTGATGAGGATATGTCGCATAATGAGCAATCAAATAAATTAATGAAAAAGCCTGCCAAAGTTAATGGGCGTAATGTCAGTAAGCTTTTAATTAATAACTTTCATTATTTTTAAAGTCCTTTACAGCTGGACTCCTAAGGAGTCAGGGCTCCGACAACCAAAGAGCAAAGCCAGTTATGGTAATTTTTTTCCATGGACTAAAATCCTTATCCCATCTAGAGCCACATTCTCAATAACAGCATATGTTCTTTGGCCAAATGTGTGAAGCCTTAATCTGACCAGTGACATTCAGGTCAGGAGTACACATATGGTATGCCATACTGACTCAATTAACCATCCATCAATTTAATTGCATAATATATCAGAAGATGTATTCCACTACTGCTTACAGTCAGATGCAGGCAAGGAAATAAATAAGACAAAGCAACAATTTTCTGTTGTTTGTTTACCTTAATGGGAATACTAAGTAGAAACAATAATATATTTTATAAAGTATTTTTTTCTTGGAAAAAAATAATTTTTGACAGCTAAAATGATCAGAGGCTGCTAGTTTTAGAAATGATGCTTCTTGTAATAAGCAAGCGTAGGTGGAAAGCACACCTTACAAGAAAATTACAGCGCTTCCACTGATTCTAATCACATTAATGTAGGGATAAGAGAAAAAGAAGGTATATTATTTAAACATTATGTAAATTATGAAGAGAGTTAACACATTGCAAACTTATAAGTAGTGACATAGTTGAGTTGATTTATGCAATCACTCCAGACATCAAATCCTTCTGGAATAATATACATGACAAAAAATGACAACATGGTGACAAGCTGAAAAAGAAGAAGAAGAAGAAGAAGAAAAAGAAGAAGAAGAAGAAGAAGAAGAAGAAGAAGAAGAAGAACAAGAACAAGAACAAGAACAAGAACAACAAGAAAATTAAGCTTATATTTTAAGTATTCTAGGGCAAAACCTTGGAATAGTAGAAGTCAAACATAAAGCTTTGCTAGCTGGAATTGGCTGAAAGATAGAGATTTCAGACTCTGGTGGGTATCAGTGTCATCTGAAATTCCCTGTTCAGAATTTGCATTGCTCTTAATCTACTCATTTCCAAACTAGGCCTTGAAGGTGCATGTCAATACGTGTGCAACATTTAGAATTTTGTAAGCATAAGTTCATTTTTTGACCTTCATCTGCAACCCTGCTTTGCAGCCACTGTAATTTCTGACCCTCATTTGCCAAGTCCGTGAGTATCGCAACTGGTATAGGGGCCACAGGTGATAATAGTTTTTAAAACTTCTTTATTGTACACAAATCAGTGCCATACACCTGAAATGTCTTCCTCTTGGGGTTGAAAATCATTCTAGTGTGATACGTCTTTTCAGACGAGCAGTTGTTCCCTAGAGTTGGATCTCACCTTCGTGTTTTTTTCCTCCTGTGGACGAATGCCCAGTTTGGTGTATTTTGCTTCATATTCCCCCAGAATATCGAGAGAGCTTTCTGTAGTTACTTCTCTCTACAAAGAAACAGAAGTATAGTGCCATTTGACACTTAGACGCTGACAAAGTCCAGAATAATGTGATCATGTCACCTCTAAAAGTTCAGCAGCAATATTAAAGCACTTTTTAATACTACACTTTGGAAAGAGACAAGGAAAACTGCTTCTAAAACCCATGCTCTGGTGTAATTTTTTGAGCAAAAAACATAAGCTTTGCAACATCGTATTTTTAGATTCTATGAGTCATCACAAGCATGGGGTAAATACTACAGCTCCCATGGAATGGAAAAATAATAATTCAGATGAAACAGTGGTTGGGACAATCTGGGATCTCTCTGGCCTGGGCTGCAGAGCCAGGGAGATGCTGCCAGAGTTGACACACCAGACTCCATGGCCCTGGGTGTCCCACAAATACAAGTGCTACTCAAAGGCACAGCCCCCAGCCACAGCCAGGTAATAAGAGTCCGTCCCCATGCCATGAATCACACGTTTCTCCCTCAAAAAGGTCTCACACATTGCAGAAAGCTTCTACAGATACCACTTATCTGTACATCTGACAACAGGCAACCAATTAGAAATTAAAAGTGCCTGGCTTTGTTCCCATGGATTTGGGCAATCTGAGACCGGGTGTTGAAGGAAATCTCCTAAACTTGTTTTTCTTTAAAGGGGTTTGTGGGCTGCATTGCAGGCATAGCAGACAAAGACTAAGGTTGGTTCCTGAAATAACAATAGATGCTTAATCAAGGAACAGAAAACAAAACTCAATACCGAAGGTGTTAACCCACGTCTGCCAGCAAATTGAAAAGGCAACTGCTCCAGTTCTCTGTGTTTCCATTTTCTGAGGTTACTGTCCTCATTGTGGCAACGGTTGAAGGGGACACATTTTAGCCCTTGCCAGATTCTGCCACCTAAACCCAACCTGAACAGAAATCAGCTCTGACTTATTCCCAGTTGGTGACTCTGGCAGTTCAGAAGGTTCTACGGGGCACACACGACTCGTGGGCATCAGCTTCTGGAGGAGGCTGGAGCAGCAGCTGATGAGGGAACTGTTTCATCAGACCTACTCAGAGAAATGAGTAGCGCAGCTGTTGAATCACACACATCTAATAGTCAAATTAATATTTTTATGCAGGAATATCTAAGAATTTCAGAGGCTGCGGTTTTTCTCCATGAAACATCCATTTACTGAAACAAACATATTCATAAAAATCACCAATTATTCATGGCTAGCTCAGGAAGGGGGAAAAAAAAGAATATTCTCTTCACAAGAATTATTGTTGCAAATCATTCCCTTTCTTTCATTGCTACTCTGATTTTAATATAGCTCGTGGATTTAATTAACCAGTTCAGGATATATTTGTAAAGTTATAAAAAATTGAAAGTGCTGTAAAATTAATAGTTATTACGACTAATCCATGATTAATACACTAGCTGATAGTTTTTACATGTCCCAGAATAGCAGTTTAGAGAATATAATTTCTGAAATCCAGTTAGAGATTGAGCCAATTTTCTGACAAAGCCACCAACCTGCTAATTCTTTCTCCTCGGAACACCTATGAGTGAGGTGGTGGCGGGGCAACCCTGAAGTCAGAGCAGCAGTCATCCTTTCACCCCCAAAAAATCATAGTGTCACCTAATCTGGGAAGCTGCTCCATTGTGTTGTCCGAGGCCAAAGGGCCTGATGCAGCCCACAACCCCCAAAATTCGGTTCTTGCCACGTCCCACTGCTGCTTGGGAATCTATTTTAAACTGCTGTCTCTTACGGAATCCTCGTCTTTGTACTGGTATTAGGCGCTGTCATAGTAGGAGATGATGTGACAGGAGCATATATTGATTTAGATTTCGCTGTTCTCCTTTTAAGATGTAGAAGCTGGCTAAAAAGAGCGACTAAGGGGATCCTACAAACAAACAACATGTTTTGGGTCAAGTGAGGCCCAAAAATAGTATTTTAAGGATTTGTCTGGGGAAAAACAATAATAATAAAGTGTTGGAAGAACATGGAAAGGCAGGATACTAGAGAAACACGTAAATTGGGATATAAATTAGAATTACTGCATCTAACGGAGCAAACTGCTCCTCAGAAGAGGGAGGTGTGTAATTGGGTTTATAACAAGACGCTAATCGAAATGGACCCAACAAACACGGGCAAACAACCATACTCCACAGCCAGTCTCACAAGATCGCACTCTAAATAACTCATCCACACACCAGGCAGCTTATGGTTGTTTTTTTTTCTGTAGCATTTTAGTTTGGCTTGGCTCCGGGTTTCTTATTCTAAACAAAAGATTGATGCATTACAAACAGGCAAGAGTCTGGATAAATGAGATCTGATGTTTATTCATGACAATTTTAAAAAATGTTCGGATAGTAAACAAAACTTAATTACTTTAGAAAGACATAAAATCTGCTGATATAGGATATAATGCTAAATAATAATCACCAGAAAGCCATCTCATTATTATTGGTTTTGTGTTTGATATGGGTTTGGCCCAAGGCAAAGCCCAGGGCTTTATTTATTTAAAAGGGTACGAAAACAAGGCAATATGCATGTTTCATATTAAATATTGTGATGGTACTGCACCACGTGAAATGCAATGAGAGCGCAACATTGTGAAGCACCGAGGAGAATTTAAAAATTTATTATTTTGTTGTACTTTTTCTCAGACATGAGTAGACTTTCTGAGGGATTATGGGAATTCTAATAGCCACTCTGGTGTGGTAATTTATTATAATCTCACAGCAAAAAAGAGTACATCTACACATGTATATACACACACACTCTACATCTGCAGCTACGTCTGATTTTCCTATTAAGTTATCTGCTATTTTTTTAATTGCAAACTCTGATGAGTTTAAGTCAACATATTTCCTTACAGCTCCTTCTGCTTGTCAGCTGTAGCTGGATTGATAAAATGCAAATGAACAAATCATTAACGAGTACTGGTTATGAATCTCTCAGGCAGTTCAGGACCCTATCAAATCCTGCACCTATTACTTTGTGTGATTGATGTACTATTGTAAGTGATTGTTCCTGATCTTATTAAATCTTATTGATTTTTTCCCAGTTTCTATTTTATGCAGGACCAGGCTTGGACTATTATGAATGTTGCTGAACACTGTTAATCAAGCTTACACAGCTATTTTGATGGCAAACAATTAGAACTCTGAAGCAATACCTTGCAATTAGCTTCAGGGATATGGACCTCAGCACCGTAATAATGAAAGAGACCTTCTCCTTCAAGCAAGGTAATGAGATTTACAATTATGACCCCAAATAACCTCTGAGAAATAACCAATCTGCAAACATAGATGTGTTTATCAATAATTTGTGCCCTTTTTATGAAAATGTCTTTTTAATTTTTTTCTTCATGTATGAATCATTGTTTCTACTGAAACAAAGTGTACGAAGTCTTATAGAACTGACAAATGTATAAATTGAAAAAGTGTATGTATAATTCGAATCCACTGGAGGGTTCTACAGAATGATATGCATCAATAATGTTCAAATTTTGTCAGGAAAATAACACTAAAACTTAGGAGAAAATACTGACATATTATGCAAAACCTTGGGTGGTTATTATTGCTTGAAATTGCTTATTTACATGTTTAGTTACTATACATATTAGGCACACTGTATCTGCAGCATGTAAGTAGACACAGACATCCATGAACATACAGCTTTATAAATCCACTCTATGTTTTTTTTATTTGAGTTATAAAACCAATAAAAATCTCTTGATTTAGCTCCTTTAGAAAGCAAAGAGACATAGTTTTGTGAATTGTACTAGAGCACTGAACATCCCAGGGTAAATTTTTGGTAAATCCAAAGTAATCTGATACACAATTAATATATAAATAGAACACAATGAACATTTTTACCTAGGAAGTGAAATAGTGTTTTTTCCCAACTTCTTAACTTTCAGTATTTGTGTTTTACTGTTGCAGTCTAAGCACATTTTTTGCTGATCATTTAGTATTGCTATAAACTCTTATACCTACATATCACATTGCACTTGGAGATTAACTCACATGGGTTTGATAGTTAGCATATTTGTTAATTTCTTCAGTGTTTTTTGCTAAAAAGAAAATACTGAATATCTGTAAAATATATTTACATAAAAAAAAGAAAACTAGGAAAATTCTGGAGTCTTTGAATAATCCCTACAAAACTCCCTTTTTTGTTTCTATGAATTTATGAAATTGAAATCAAGGCTTTTATATTATTGGTTTAGCTGACGAGACAAAGTAGTGCATCAGGACCCAATGTAAGAAAGAACTGTTTCCAAATATGAAAAGTTCCCCATTCATGCTGTTCTTTTACAATAATTATTTGCACCTCCCAGCCTGGTGCTTGCCCTTCTTGTTGCCCCCTCATAGCGTGATCCTCAAATCCCCAGTGCAGTCTGTTTCTGAAATAGCCCCTGGAAAGAGTGTGTGTTCCATGAGCAGAGAGTAAAAGCGGGGCTTGGCTGGAGATCTGTAGCTGGAGAAGACAATGGTGAGGATGACTTCTTTTTTAATCAATATGTTAATCTGGGTTCTGGGTAGAATTCTGAGCAGAGACAGGGGAGGATGAAGAAAGAATAGTATTTCTTAAAACTGTCACTTTAAAATATGTCTGCTTCAATGTAGTGTCAAAGTAGGAACAGGATTATATTTTAAAGCACAGGATTAATGAGATAAACTCTTCTTAACCCATTGAATACGTGTTCATCCAGAGAAGCAAAGTTGGTGTATGTCCATGGCTATATGCAGCGTACTGTATGCTCACAGGGAAAGTTTAGAGGGAATCTCTGTGCATTCCCAAAGCAGCATTGAAAGAGTTAAATGTGAGAGCTTGGAAAACCTGATGAGATTTTTAAAAGGTACATAAGTTAATTCACTATGTGAATTTTTCCTGTTTCTTTTTACTTTGTGCACAACTAATAAATGTGAGTTATTTTAGTGCCAATTTCAATTTTTATCAAATAAATATACATTTCTTGCTGGATGATGGTTAATGAAATGCACATAATATGTAAAATCTATAAAAATGTTGTAGTTATACATTACTTTCTGACTGTTGTACAACCTTTGTAAACAAAGTATAGTATATCAACTTTCTTGTGACAATAAGCAGATCTGTCATCTTGGGGACAGCTAAATGAATTATTTAATCAATAACAGACTACATCTCTGATGATAAGACAAGCTCAGACAAATTAAAAAGTGAACCAGGTATAGCATGTCACAAGCAAGATACACAGGTAATGTAACATAGATTAATATTAAATAGAAAAACATTAAAGAAAAAAAAAAACAACCACAAAAAAACAAACCCAAAATCAGACAAAAGCATAAAGTCAGAGCAGAGTTAGGTTGTGGGTTTGATTCTTTTTTTTTCCTGTTTATATTAAGCTAGGAAGATAACTTTTAAAAGTTGAAGTACTAAAAATATCAAGTGGTAAGATACTTTATGAAGAGAAAAATGCATTAGTTTTCAGAAGTGTTTTGTACAAAACAAATAGTGGCAAGGCAGCTTAGATAGGATAATTTCCAGGTTTTGGCATTTTTAGGTATAGATTTTAAGCCAGATTGACCTGTAGTGAGTCTGGCTAACTCTATCCACTACTTCATTAATGACTTCTTCCATATTATTTTTTTTTAAAAAAAAGCAGCATAATAGTGAATATTCCTACAACTGTTCAGAAAGTTTGGTCCCTACAGCATTTGGCAGTGTGTGCTCACACCTTTTATGTTCCTCCTGTGTTCCAGAAAGGTTCCTGGTTTGTGTGTTCTTCTCTGAGCATGGCCGGACACAGGGCAAATGTCCAACCTGCTCTACCAAAGGCAGCACTGGCCAGTTTGCAAACTACTCCAGGGGCATGTTCGGCTTTGAAGGTCCCCAGGCTGCCCTCAGAGTGCGTCTTATACCCGTGTGTTACATGCACAGCTTGAGGGTGGATAACATCCTCATAAAGAGCCAGACTTGGTCAGATCGTCTCCTGTTTCTCATCTTCATGAAAACCTACCAGAAAAGCGTAAGGCAATCAGACAGTGATGATTTTCCCGGTAATTTGGACATCTGTGTAAAAACAGAGAGAGAGATGTTTAATAATATTTACTTTTTCAAATCTTCTGGAATCATGGAATCATAGAGTCATAGAATGGTTCAGGTAGGAAGGGACCTTAAATACCGTCCAGTTCCAACCCCCTGCCCTGGGCAGGGACACCTCCCACCAGACCAGGTTGCTCCAAGCCCCATCCAGCCTGGCCTTGAACCCCTCCAGGGATGGGGCAGCCACAATTATGAACAGAGATTTATTTTTTTTTATTCCTTTCCCTAGATTTTTAAACAGAACTTTAAAAACTGCAGAAAATTGCACAATTCCTTGTGGCTTCCCAGATCTGGAGCCTTTTCACAAGTTGCATTTACATTATTTCTAAGGAAGAGTCCGACAGTTCTAAAATTGCATAAACAGAGCCAAGCTGTCTGTTTTAAAACTGAATGACATACTGGATAGCCAGAGCAGCTGTAACTTGTATATGTGCAATTTTAAAATGTTTCCAGGTCTTTTTTTTCTCCAATGAATATGAGTCTTATAACAAAGAATTTGGCTCCTACAATTTACTGTTTTCCTTTTTTTTTTTTTTCCCCTACTGTTCTCAGATATTTTGCATAGCTAAAATCCTTTCTAAGCAGAGAAGAAATTCACAATTCTTTCTCTCTTCCTCTGCTTCTTCATACAGTATGCATAAATCTCACAGAAATAATTCTAGAACAATATACATGTTTAGTGATAGGAACACTTAGTGTAGCTATAAAGACTAAGTGCTATTTTGATCTGCAGGATTAAGTTTGAAACACACAGGCGGTATAAAACAGTGGAGGAAATAAGAGTTCTGTGGTAGAGGACACAAATAGATAAAGATTTGCTTCTGTCCTGTATATATCTATGTATTAATATAGGGTAATTACAGCTCTAAGCCTCTGAGTGCCAGTGGTGGTGATGTGTCTCGTTGCTGCCATTGGATTCATGACAGCAAATTCCAATTCATCAAAGCAAACGCCTCTGCATCGCACATCAGGCATGATAAGCCTCTAATAACAGCGTATCGTTTCCCAGTTACATGTATTACAGACATATGCATCACGGTGCAATATCACATTTTAAAAGTTGTGTTTTGCACGGGAACTTCGTGTTTCTCAATAATTCTTTTTGTCTTCGTGGTCTTCTGTACATTTTCCCTCCTGCTCCATCCCTTTGGGATATTCATGTCATTCAGGTATTTATTTGTGTGGTGGAGTTACCATTTGCACAAATACTGATCTCACATCTGAGGTAACTCCCCCACTATGACACTTATTCATATAACTTATGTCAAAACTGCCTGCACTCACATCTTAAGCCCTTCTGAAATGAAGTCCACAGTTGGGGCAACTGAAATGAAAAGAAGTGAGTAGAAATAAAATCATCCATCCATGAAAGCTCAATTCACAGCTTTAGGATGATCAGACACAGATCTTCTTCACCTTAATTTGTAGCAAGTAGCAATTTGAGCTTCACTTATCTGTTGTTTGTGTCATACAACAAGATATAAGGTGAAAAAATATCCAGGGTATGAGGACAATGGGAAAAAAAATCAAACCTCAAACCAAAGCCAAGATTCTCTGTTTAGCGCTCATGTACATAGAGCAATTAGTTTCAATTTGTGATGGTTGTTCCTCGTGGTGCACTTTCTCCATTAGTGTTTGTATCTTCATGCCATTGTGTTTTGGACAAAGCTACGAATACAGCTAAGAAAAAAAGTATAGCCATGCCATCAAGAAAAGATATTGGCCAGCACCATGAGGATTCAGGTGGAGCTGGATACTAGAGACAGCCATCAAAACAATGGTTAATTTTATGTGCTTCCATTGAATACATAAAGCTAAACCGATTAATTAGGTTGCAAATATCAAGTTGTCCTTCTCTCTGCTGGGAAAATTTCTCCTTGGTTCCTGGTATTCCTGACAGTTTCTTTGAAGTAAGTTCCTTTTTCCTAATTGTACACAGAGGCAACCTTTAGAGAGATATTTGACAGCGCAAAATAAAGCTAGTTAAAGTTCAATTAAGAGGTTTAAGTATTGAGAAAACTGTATTATATGGTAAAGCATTTACTTGTTTAAATGGGAAAGTAAGGAAAAAAAAATCAGAAGCAGTTCATTCTATTTATCTTCAAGTTCTCATGCTTTTCTATCAGATCACCTCTTGTTCTCCTTCACTACCCCTCACTCTTCCACAGCCTGTCACTCATTCGTATTTATGATCTCCCTGCTATCATCCTCTCTGATTTTGTGATGCTCACAGATTCGTCCTTCTCTCCCTAACCTCACCCCCCCATGTTATCAGTGTGGTCTCTAATTTCAGCGATATCCTTCACTTCTTTGCCCCTCTTTCATATTATTGTGTCTGCTCCTCTGCACCTTAAACTAACCTGAGCATTCATCATCTGGGTTTCTGCCTCCGTCTGCTGAAGGGAACCTTGGGAATGTCTCGGTCTTCCCTCTCTGCCCTTTTAACCTTCCCCCCCAACTTTTCTTAACAGAAAAGATATAAGACTTTTTCTACTAATTCCTACATCTTTCACACCTCTAATTTTCCTTCAAACTTTCTTTGTGTAGATGTACCTATGTTTGGCTTTGCAAGTTTTCAATTCCTTAGATTTTATTTTTTGTTCTTTCCTTAGCCTTTCTCCTCCTGCAGCTCCACCATTACTCTTAAATACCAAATCTCCAACTCCAAAATTTTCCTTCTATTTTCTACTGGACCTCAATTCCTCCCATTATCATGTTCTCTACTCTACGTACACATTTTCTCTCTGGTCTCTTTACGTACCAAATTTTAATCAATTGTTTCTTTCACTACCTGTTGTTCACATTGCAAAACAGTTCTGAACCCTTTTTTCTGGAAAGATTCTCTTTCAGACTCACTTGCCTAATACATTAAATCCTCTATCCCCCACTCCATTTAGTTATTTGTTCTTCTGCATAGGTCTAATTGTTCCAAAAGTATCCCCCTGTTTTTCATCACATCATTTACATTCTCCTATCAGTTGTCTCCACTCATCTGAAGTGCTTGCTAACGACAACCATCTTACTCCTCTAATAACCTTTATACATATTAATGGCAAATATTTTTACTCGGTGTAAGTACCTTAGCATAGATCAGTTACATTGTATCCAGTGCTGCACATGCATTCAAGAAAAAGAACGTCTAAGCCTTTTGCAGATCAGATCTAGCAGATTTCCCCATGTGCACATTACCATTCCCCTGCACTATCCCCTGGAACAAGCTCACAACTCAACAGGGAAATATTGCAGTGTTCGATTGTCTTTTCAGATTTAAAAATGAAGCTCCAACGAGCTCCCTCCCCCTTTTCTCAGCAGTCCCTGCAGTCACAGAATCACAGAATGACAGAATTTTAGGGGTTGGAAGGGACCTCTGGAGATCATCCAGTCCAACCCCCTGCCACAGCAGGGTCACCCACAGCAGGTCCCACAGGAACGTGTCCAGGTGGGTTTGAATGTCTCCAGAGAAGGAGACTCCACCACCTCTCTGGGCAGCCTCTGCCAGGGCTCTGCCAC
>JAHREE010000543.1:217537-242255 GCA_033628505.1 Tringa tobata | reverse complement strand
ACTGCCTGCATTTTGCCAGCATGAGCATTTTATTTGCTCTTGTTAAATAACTTTGCTCTTGTTGTTGTTGTTATGGTAAGCTGTAAAGTTATAAAACAGATGTGCAAATACATTTTTGGTTAAGCCTAGTAGATTCCCGGCAGCTTCCCCCACAGTGCGACCCGTGCCAAGGGAACACCATCTCTTCCAGAAGGCCTCTCACCAGTGGGAATCCCACAAGAGCTGGTTTTTTTTTCCCTCCCTCAACACCAAAAGAGGTTACTCATAAGCACCAGGCGCTTCAAAGCCTTCTGAGTTCCGGACAGGCTTACAAAATAGAAAGTAACTATTATCAAGTAAAAAATAGCAATTGCTGGCTTAAGGTACTGGAGAATAAAGATGTTATGACCTGAATTTTCCTGTTTTCCTATTCCTTTTCAAACTTTTGGGAAAAATCCCAATAATTGGAATAGTTTCCAGTTTAGAAAGCTTGTGCCTGACAGCTCAGAAGAGACGCCTGGAATCATATCTGCCCACCAATAACGTGTAGATGTTCCCAAAGGGCAGAGAAAGGAACGTCATCACCCTGGAAAGAAAAGTGAACACTTTCAGTCTATCTCCTGCTCATCATCAGGGACATTTTCATCTCCTTTGTTTCTAATTGCACTCTCCAGGCTCCTTTCCACCTTCCTGAACTTTCACAACATCGGCTGTTCATTTTATCTTCCTCCTTTACATTTCAGCATCTATAAGTTTTCCTTCTTTCCAGCTTCCCCTCACAGACCAGAGAGTGTGACCCCATGCTTTTCTCATTTGTTTAAAGCAGGACATGCCTTGGGGTTCAGGTGCTATTCAATGCAGCCTTTTTTTTTTCTTTTTTTTTGGTAAATATTAAGAGTTTAGCAGTAAACACTGCAATTTGTGCCAGCGTTACTGGGGTGCTCAGTGGGCGATTCCAGTTGGTACGTACAAAGCCGGAGTCCCAACACTCATTATGCCATTTTATCACTGGACATCAAAAATCTCAACCGGTTTCAGATTTTACATGTGGGAAAATGTGAGTTTGCATAACTGGCATTAGAATGGGGGCAGCACAAAGGCTCCCCTTCAGTGCAATATCAGCTGGCGAAGTGAGAGACCTGGGGACAGGAGTACAGTGACGCCGATGATTCTTTTACTTCGTTTTCCTGTTTAAACAGAAATGTTTCCTCATTAGTGTTATAAGGAAGGGAGGGCAAAAGCTCTTCAAATACCTAAACTTATACTTACTGCTCTTTTCTTGAAGGGAGGATATATTTCTTTAATAAATATGCTGAGTACAGCACAGCATTCAATTCCTATAAATTAGATGCTGTAGGAAGCTGTAGGGCTTCTCTCCTGAGATTTTTAATAAATATCTGCAGGTCTGAATTTTCTTATTTATCTTTAATTAAGGGAGCATTACCAAAAATGAAGTAAAAATCCAAAGAAGCAAACATAGCATTTTACATTCATTCTTTACCTTTAAAACAAAAGAAAAAAATTTAGTAGTGACATTGTTCAACACATCTTTGAACTCTAAAATAAATGATTTATCTTTGCATCCAGCCTAACACAAGGACATATATATTTCCTTCCGGAGTCTATATTCAATCTGAAGAGGTTGCTCAGTTCAGAAACAAATGAATGAAAGAAACCTTACCTTGGACTTTCACTGGACCTGCAGGTATTTCCAGGTATCTGGGGAGAGCACTATAGAACTTACACAAGAGAAGGATCCTTTTTCAAAATATTCTCCACCATCCCTTCTCACACCCTGATACAGAAAGGTACAATTGCTCGAGGGATAGCTGTATGCATATTATCGGCAGTGTTCTAGTGTAGCTGTGGTATAATGAGGGTGAGTATCATGAGTTCAGGAACTATGTACAGCTGGTACCGCCAAACATCAAAACCATCATAACTTGATGGTACTTTGAGTAACAGGTGATTTAGAAGGAAAACAGTGCTGATCAAACCACAGTAAACAAATAAGACACTTCCATGCCTAGAATAAGGCATGCCTCTTAAGGCCTTGGAATGAAATCTATCTAAACCTTAATTTTTAAGATTCATTTTTTCAATGCACATCTGCTGTGTCAGTATCCTTGCAAATCTTGCAAACTAGTTTCATTACGTTTTCTGAAGGAACTATCACAGAAGACTTGAAAAAATGTTAAATTTTTGCTATGCATTTAATTGCAAAATATTCAAGCAAAGCGTGATTCAGAGCTACCCACAATCACTTGTGTTAGTTCATAAGTTTTAAGTTATGAACGAAATTTCCTGTCAAGTGTCTTTATTTAGGGAAAATGTAATCACAGGGTAAAAGAGAAAAACTTTTCTGAATTTTCTCCATTTCCCTATCTTTCATATGGTGAAATATCTGTTCCGTGTCCTCCCAGAGGGATCTTAGTTCCAGGCTGTTATTTGGGATGTACTGAAAATCATAAGGCATAATCCAACTCCAGAGTCCCATGAAGACTTTCTTTGCATAACCAATTGTCTCTCGATCTATATTGTAACGACCAGAATTTGCTCAAGAGTTTAGTGGTGCCTGATCTCTTGGCAAAAATTCAAAGGACAATGAGCC
Source organism: Tringa tobata (assembly GCA_033628505.1). Classification (NCBI taxonomy): domain Eukaryota; kingdom Metazoa; phylum Chordata; class Aves; order Charadriiformes; family Scolopacidae; genus Tringa; species Tringa tobata. Next base: position 239,665 of record JAHREE010000543.1, on the reverse strand, counting down.
TGAAGACGGAAGAGTGCTGTGTTTTCCTGATATTCCTGAAATACCTTAATATCCACATCAAGGCCACCCTTTGTAGGCACGTCAAATACATGATTAGGGACAGAATGAGTCCAGGAGATTTTCTTTGAGGAGTATGGAAAAGCTCCTGAATGGCAAAATTCACACATAAGGGAGCAGCAATATATTCTGTGACCCTGGAATGTTCTTTTCACGAGAAAGGTGATTCACTGGACTTCTGCAGCTGTGAAGAAAGCATTTCAGAAAAAGAGAACTTCTTGTTGTTTTCTAAAATAAAGAAATACAAAGGCATAGTACAGAACACATCACACTAACATCACTGGTATAGGACTGTTTTTCTCTGTCACAAAATTTCACTTTATATTCCCCACATACCATTTCAATACCTTGAAAATAGACCTTAAGCATTTTCAGTGGATAATTGAGCCATGTGTGTATTTTAGGACAAATATTGGGAAAAGTCATGTTCAATACCAATGTCTATACCATTTAAACAATGAAAGCATCAGGTAAGTAACAACATTTGGACAGCAAGTCAATATGACTATGAAAGGTCTCCAATAATGAGCAAACTCAGACCAATACACTGTTTGAGTATTTGGCCTTCCTATTGACAAAGGTTGCTTTCAATCACACTGTATCTATTACCATATCAATCATCACTCTAAATGAATACAACATGATCATTGACGAAGACATCACTTAAGCAGAGAAACTAAAGGTTCTATAAAAGCAAATAATGAAACTTTGGTTGGTCACAGCATGAAAATTAGACCTAATCCTTAATCATTCTTATTTTGTAAAGCAAACAAATTGAAGCTAAAAATGTTAACTCTATTTCTTGTTCAGGAACTTAAAATATATGGAAATTGATATCACATTCTTAATAATTAAACATAATGCAATCCAATACTTTGTTTGCTACACAAATTAAGATATGGAATTGAACTGATGAAAATGATTTACGTGCAGGATTAAAATATTGGCAGCTTTATAGAGTGAAATGTCACTATACTGCTGTACCTTCAAGTTTTACATTTCCTCCTTTGAATCCCTGTCAACCTTCATGAACACTGGAGAGTTTAATCAATGCTTGCAGTAGCCATAACATAACACTGAATATTTTACCTGTGTAATAATCAAAGCACTGTTTAGTACAAGTCAAAAGCAGAAATGACAAACATATATATTGCAATTGGCAAGGTTACATTTTAAATTGCATTAAAATTAAATTCTCACACATTTCTATGATTCCTTTCTCTTCATGAAAGCAATCTGTATTTTACAACAGCTCAATGTACCCTAAGGCAATCAAATTGTATTTAGAATGACTCAGAGGTCATAAAATTCAAAGACTTATGAGTTCATGTATTCGAATCACTTTTTAATTTATATGATACAAAACACTTCTGAAACAAGCATTTTATTTTCTTTAGGTACTCCAAAGGGTGGAATTCAGATTGTAATTTTTGCTACATATTTTCAAGACATTCAATATAAAAAAATAATACCAAGACTAGAAAGGGAAGAAAAGACTACCACCCTGGTATTACAGCAGTCTGCTTTCCTTGTAAAACAATTTTGTGTGAAGCTAAAAATATTGAAGAATGAGGAAATAAGGATGGTGGCATCACTAGAAGTTTAGGAAATTAAGTAGAAAATTCAAGTAGATTGATATAAAGGTTTTCAAAAACATGGAGACTAGTTCCAAAGTTTCAAATCAAAGCCACTAGTACAACTAATCTAAAAGATAGCTAAAGTTTTTTATAAAAAAAGGTAAAAAAGCATATTTTTGCATAATGTCGCAAAGCAGAGAAGAAATGGTAAAATAAATTTGAAATCCATTAGAAACATTTTTTCTTTAAAAATGTTTAATGACCATTCTTTACCCTATTTGAATAAACAAAGTTAGATTTTCTACCAACTTTCCAAAAGAAATGTGTATAAAATACTCCCAGTATCTGTAAAATATAACCCCTTAAATAACAGCATGAGGAAAGGATATAAATATTAATTTTGGTTAAAAAGCTCCTAATTTATATTTAAAAAATATCCCCTTCTGGATATTTTAATAAACAGGTGCAATGCAATAAATCCATTATGTCATAGATATATATTTGAAAATATGAAGAAAAAAACTTCTGGTGCTGTCAATGACATTCTTTGTTGTATTATCCCTTCAGCACTGGACTAGATCTATTAAACATCTATAGGATTAATATTTTAAGTAGTGTTTTGCCTAGATGCATGTTACAAGCATATAGAAATTTAAGAATATAGGAAGTGCTCTGGTCCACCTCGTCAGTCCCCGCGTTGCTATAACACTCAGCGGGAAAGCCTGATTTTTCCAGCAGGTGTATCCGGCTCTATCAAATGCTTAATCCACCTGTGCAAGACAGCCAATTTCAGAGCATTTATTCATGGAAGCAGTTTGCTTTACTGTCTCCAATTCTATGTCTGATCACATACAGAGTGGCAGTTTTATAATACAAAAATATGCAATACTTCAAAAAGCTTCATTAAGCTAACCTCTGTTACAAAGGTAATTTACATTTACTGTACTTCAGGCCATTACAGGTGCCATCGTTTTAGGCAAACATGAATAGAAAGCTGCAATTTTTACCCCAATTTGATCTTCATTTTTCTCACAGCTAGGATTCAGCAGGGCTGAAGCAGGAAGGACTCCACCTCGTGCTGTTCCCTGCCTGGGGCTGCCACAGGCAGAATAACGCCAAGCGTTTCCCCTCCATCCTCTGCAATCACACCTTGGCAAAAAGGGCAATTCTTAGAATCTCAGCATTTGGGTGCTGCTTCTTGCACACTTTACATTTAAGCCAAATTCAGCCAAATCTTGTTCACAGTCTTTAACTTGCAGATTTGCTATGATTCATCTGACAACTGCCCCTGCCCATGCATTTCCCATGGATTGCTCGCTTTAGCCATATGAGATCTATCTCAAATGGAACCTCCTTCCCAATATATTTCTGTTTGTAGCTCTGGTCCCATCCAGCTGTGAGAAGACAAACAGCAGCAACAGCAACGAGGGCAGAAATAACGGTTTAGCTCCATTTTGAAGACGGACAGAAGCTGGAGATGGATGCTTTTTTATTTTTTGCTTGTATCACCTTATATAATGCACATAGAGTAACAGCATGGGGTTTTTCAGTAACATGTTGGGAACAGAGCTGGGATTTCAGAACCTAGGACAAAAGTGCAAAGCATGTTTTTTCCCTGTTGTGACCCAAACTGAAACAGTTTAAAGCTACATCACCACCCATAGTTCCACTTGTGAACTGCTGAGAGAGTATCTGGACTTTAGTTTCCAAAAATACCTTAGAGTTGGTGCAAAAGGAAATAAATAATTTATTTTAAAAGAAATTTTTAATGCAATAGAGGCTTATTTGTCCCATTTCCAAAACATTTACAGCATTGTCACATTAAGTTGGGGGTCATATGCACACAAGGTGCTGCAGAGGAAGGACTGGGGGGAAAGAAATCACTGGTAGATAAAGCTGGATGAGAGCCCCTCGAAACTTCATCTCCCACCGATGACAGTTCTTTTCGTTGCATCAAAACTTCTGACTTTAGCTCCCTACCTAACTGAGTCCATCATATTTTCCACTCCACTCTTGGAAGAGGGGAGATCTCTCCCTCATCAGCCTTCTCTAAAATAAGGATCCATTTATGAAATATATGGCCATGGTATTTCAGAAACTGCCAAGACTTCATATGTTGTTGACACTACAAACCAATCCAATTTCAGGTATTTCTTTACTACAACTTGCCAGAAAATAATTTTGTTAGTATATCTATTAAAATAGCCCCTTCCATCAAGGTTTTATTGTAATCCTCTGATTGGTCCAGCTTTTTACTTGAGTAACACAGATTGTATCAATGTCTTGCCAGACAAGTATGACCTGGTTGCTTTAAAGGGGCATTTCACTTTTGCCCCCAGTATTCAAAATAGGACATGTAATTTACTGCAGCTGACATGGAGATTCTTTTGATCTCTTTTTATAATCCCCAAACACTTTAGACTTACAACAGTGAGGGGGCTTAACCATGTGACTTCCATTAAAATCAATGAGCCTCTCATGGCATGAAATCCCACACAACCGTTCCATTGAAAATTAATTATTCATAGTAATCACACATTTCTCTTTCCATCTGAGCATTGCAAACATCCTTTCCAAGATAAATTAATTATGGTTCAAAAGATGCACTGTACTAATGAGGCAGGCAGTTTATACTTTTTTTTTTTAATATTTGTATATACAGAGACAAAGCTAGACTATTCTAGGTCTGTTTAAGGAAATTTCAAAGAAACTCCCGTTGCTAGGAGTTTCAGTGGTTTTGATGAACAGCTGCTAGAACCAACAGGAAGTACAGTGTAGAAGTACTCCAGCGTCCTATAGACATTTTTCTCCCAAGCCCAAGAACTAGGGGATAAAAAGTGGATCCCTGTAGAAAATTTGTTTAGGGCTAGGGTTGTTTTAAGATTTTCTTTTCCATAGCACACAAACCCAGAGTGACCTAAGGAAAGTCACAGTGAGTTTGTGGTCAAGTCTGGAGCAGAAAACCATGAGTCTCCCCAAATCCCCACTCTCAATATTAAAAGATAATCCTTCCCTTCATGAACACCATGATCAGTTCAGGTTTGTCAGTTCAGCCCCAGACTTCAGATCTGCCTTTTGCCATTCTCCATCTTGACTGGCAGCTAAAATGCGTGACTATCTTTGGGTAGTTTTTGTGGAACTCAAAATAATTGTGTATTGAGTAAGGCCTGACTGAAACACTGAGCTATAAGCTGTGTACTCACGGAAAGAATATTGGTTTCACCCTTTGATTTGTGCAGATACTCTGTATGCAAGTACTGTTGGCTTCACAAATTTGTAAGTTTTTATGTGTCTGATCCCCAGTCCTAGCCACCTGAAAATCTCTCAATAGTCTCCAGAGAGAATTGTGCACTGAATTAGGATTGTGATTTGAGAAAATGAGAGCAGGCCCATGTTAAATGACAGAAAACATTGAGGAGAGCTGAATCTGAAACCCCAATTCAGGCATGGATTTAGCCCTTCTGGCTGGATGCCTCACCCTAAGCCTTTTACCAAGCATCACTGTCCACATTTTCCCTTTGTGAATGGCTGATTGTTTTTTCTGTTGAAACACAGGTGAAGGGAAATGTGAAGGTGACAACAATATACTCTTTCTGACAGCTGTGTAATGGAGAACACATAAACAGTCCTGGGAAGTACAGGCTCTCCCAAAGAACGGTGTCCTATTAACTACAGGAGCAACAGCACTTCCTCTGGAGTTTGCCCTTCCAGGGCCCAGGAGTCCCACATTCATTTTCTTCTTTTAATTCACAAGGCACTCCTTTTCAAGCGAATGACAGAAAACCAGTCCTATTCAAGGTTATTGTGTTATTATGGTGTCACTTTAAGAAGGGAAGTAATGACGGTTTACGTCTTCTCAAGCTGAAGAGGACCTAGAACCTATGTCACCCGTTTCTTGTACCTGAAACCTGATTATTGGTTACTTAGAAGGTGAGATCTTGCACTCCGTCAAATGCTTTGTAATGACAACAGCTGTGATTCCTTTGTTTCATGTTGAAGTCTGGGTAAAACATTAGACCACACCTAATGAACCAGAGTCATAAGGGGACACAATCCCCCGGACACCCCATCCATAAATCCCAAATAGACTCAGGGATTGGGATAGCTGCAGTTTTCTGAAGGTATGCAATAATCATTTCCTGCATCCGCGGGTTAATTTTATTAACTAAAAAAAAAAGTCTCTGGGTGGTTTATGAGAGTTTCTTAAACTATTGTCTCCCGTGTCTGTGCCTTGTTTGTTTTCTGCATTTCAGAGAGACAAGACAGCAATGGTCAGTGAACCACTGAGGGAGGCAACCCGTCTCTTAAAGCCTGCAGAAGCTGAGCACAGTGGATTTATCAGCAACATATGTCATATCTTGACACTATGGAGGCCACAGCACCTACTTCTTACAAAATTTAGATGCATTTCCTTGTTGGTGGAGTGTACCCCACGTATTTTCCCTTGCTTTCATTGTATCAATACCTATATTTCACCTTAACATTAACCTATGTGCCTCAGACCTGTGCTCAGAACTCTCAGACAGGGAGTTTCTGGGAGACTAAAACCTAGAACTCAAAGTCAAGGGATTCTCATCACCCTCAACATCTAGCGCTTAATCCTTCTTTGGCCACCAATATGAATCTTTGGAGAGTTCTCTTGTTTGGTGTTCTTTTCTCTTTCCTCTTCCCACATAATTCTCCTCACTTTTTATTCTTTGCAGGTGTCTCCTCTCCATTCCAGACCAGCTTCCCTAGAGATGGTTGGGCAACATTTTCATGCTGTTTCCCAACTTGCAAAAGACCTTGCCCTGGGAGAAGCCTTCATTCCAATCATTTTCTGAAGAAAAGGGAAACCTTAGATTTTCGTATGGTGCGGACTGTGCTTTAGTTCAGACATAAAGAAGGGACAACAGTTGCAGAAAGACATCATTCCTTTTTATCAATACCAGAAAAACTTTGCCCATTGCTTAGAACTTAGACAAATAGCTAAAAAAATCTATATACTGCCGTAGTTATGCAAGTTATTGTATTGACTACAAAATCAGCAAGCTGTGTCATTTTTGACTGAACACTCTCTCCTAGAGTAATAAGAAATTCCAGTTAACACTTTGGGATGATGTTAAATTCCTGACAAAGGTGTCATATTCTGAAATGGCAATCTCACTTTGTTCTGCTAAATAAACAGCGGGGTCGCTGGGGACTGGCAAAACTCCAGCTTGTCTTAGGCACCGCAGCATTTACCTCTGCAGTCACCTAAGAGTACCGGGAAACCAGGGAGTTTGGGATGCTGGGCCTGAGATTATCCTTCACTGGCAGTTGCAAAGCCAGAAACACAAATTTTACCACATAAGCAAAGGCTGAGCTTCAGAAGGCTGCGGAAGCGTCCCCCTATCGATATGATACACTCTGCGGCTGTGCCCGAGAACGTATCGTGCATTTGCAACAGCCTAACGTAAAGGCAGTACATCACTCTAAATTTAAAATATCTTTTTTATTATCAGTTTAAGTCACAAACATAACATTAAACTTTTTTTTTGTATCTGACTTATTAGATTTAGAGTGTTGGTGCACCAGTTCAAGGTGACTAAACAGCTTTATTATATCAGCAATAGCCTTGCAAGATATCCTCATTGTATTCTGAAGGACTTAATTTAAGGAGAAGATACTGTGAAACGTCCTATTTTTTTTTCTATTTTAGAGAGCTATAATCAGCTAAATAGTGAGGAGACACAAAAGAAGAACTCTAAGATCCTATGGGAACAAGAGCAGGAGCCATACCCTTAGTCTAATGGGATGTATTTCTGTACAGTGCAAAAAAAAATAGGTATTCTCTTCCTATTAACAATACAGCAATCTCAGGAGCACTTGTCCATGTTGCATGCAGAATATTTATCCCTATTTGTCAAGAGTTTTTAAGCAGTATATTGTTATTACAAATGTTCATAGCAGTTTATCGAATGAAAGAGAAACAATCTTCTAAATGAAGCTCCTTTGAATCAAACTTTTAAAATGCCATATCCTCTCTTCAATGGAAGCACCGGCTCCACTTTAATATCTAATATTATGTGATAGCATGTCGATCACAACAAAAACAAAGGAAGTAAAACTTCCATTCTTTCCATTTTACGGGCTTGTTAAAAAGAGGCTAAAAACACCATTTTGTTGTCACTGGATTCAGAAACCTCACGGCTCTAGGTGCAAAATGAGAGGAAGCTGCTCTGCAATCGAAAATGAACAATAGATTTAAATAGCACCAAAGGCATGAAAATAGCTGGCTACAAGCCCAGAATCTATAAATAGTACCAAACTTGTTCATCATAACTCCACTGACGATGACAACATCATCAGGAAATGAAAACAGAAAAAAAAAAAAACAAAAAACCAAAACAAACCAGAAAAGGAATAAGAGCGATGGACCTGGGGAATGAAAGGCCAAGCTTTTCCAGAGAGAGCTGCTGGAGTTAGACACAGTCCTGGGTGGGAAAGTGGCAACGGCAGCTACTAGTGCCCTGAGTCCTGCTATGTGGTGATGCCAGGGGAGGAGGAAGGAAAAACAACAGGACCCTGTCCACTGTAGAATCTGTGTTATTGATGCAGATTCCTAATATTTATGGGAATGCTGAAATGTAATGTTTATCATTTGTCTTGAGCATGATGAATACAGTATGTGATTTATACAAACAAAACCTTTCACTTAACACAGAAGTTATGACATACCCTTCCTTCCCTTTTCCATGTAAATCCCTTTAACTTTTAAACAAAACCAGAAATAGCATCAGTACTACTCAGATATATTTTTTTTTCTTTTAGGCTTTCTTCATTGAGCTTAAGAACTCAGAACTACAAACTTTGTGAAGGATTAATGTGATCATTAACCTGAATAAAAATAACCCAAAATTACAGCAATCTATATGAAAACAACTGTCTGCAGAGAAAAATCTTCTCCTTTAGAAATACAGTATGACTGAAAGAAGAGCTAGAGGAAAAAATTCAGTTCACATAGATGGAAGATGCAGCACATGAAATATGTTCAAAATAAAACAAAACAGAAGCTGGTTCCAGTGCTATGATACTCAGATCAGATCTCAAATCCAGAGAGGGATCATGAAGACTTATCATGTAGGCTCATAAATTTGAGCAGATGACTTCACTTTCTATCATTCCCAGTTGATTTTTGAAATCCTCACTCCCTTTGATTAGAAACTCATTCTACAATAATTTCTGTGGGGCTATTTTCAAAGTGAGACTTTGCTTAATGTGTGAAAAGGGGATGGATTCTAGATGTCGATATCCAAAGCCACATGGTTTGTATGATTCAACACCTTCCCCCGACCAATTGGGTGGAAGTGTGGTCCTGCTTTAGCAGGGGAGTTGGACTAGATGATCTCTATGGTCCCTTCCAACTCTAAAAATTCAGTGAAATTCAGTGAAATTGTCCTCCTGTAGAAAAAATAAAAAAAAATATTTAAAAATTCAAACCCCAAACCAGAAAGAAGGTATACAGAGTCCCCAAAGGATGCTGTGCCCCTGTCACTCTGAGCACCCACCCCTTACCCCAGCACTTAAAGGCGTGTATTTGTCTGAAGGACTTGCCAGGGTCACATCTGCTGAAGGGCTAAGCAGGCCTTGATGATGGGCAACCAAGCAGGCTTAAAAACTAACTGAAAAACTACAGAAACTTGTGGTAGGAAACTCAGGAGAAACCAAACATTTTTGGACAGTTGAGATGACCTAATTGGTACAGATCTTTGTTAAGAGTCTTAATAAAAGACTCTGGAGGTGGTTGTCACTTACTGGGATTGTCCCTAGGCCAGGAAAAAACAACAACAAAAAGCTTTCTGGTGAGAAAATATCAGCTTTAGACTCTGTTTGCACTCAGAGAGCTTCATCAGAGACGTGCATTGTAATATGGTATCAGTCTTATGAAGCTATTTGAATTAAAAAACAAAAGAAATATCAAATGAAAAAATATGAATCATTGGGTAAACCCCAATATTTTAAATTAAATTATCATAAAGTTTAACTTTTTCTAAAAAGGAAACTTCACTTTTGGTAATAAAATATTTATTATTATTTATTATTTTATCTTAAATAATACCGTATTAAGAAAAATTGAGATACGTTCCAATAAACTCTTTTAAAAGAAATTGAAAATGCTGATGCCACGTATATACAAATGCAGTAGACTCAAATTCAACTTTGCCACCAAGTGAGGTGAAGAGGTCCAGATTTCCCACCCTAACAGCAGCATTCCTGATAAAACAACATAAAATGGACTGAGAAACATATATATGTTTCTGAATTTCTGGAGACAGTGGAATAGTTTCACTCCTGGTCCAGGACACAGTGCTCATACTCAGCTGTTCTGAGTACCGACTAAAGCTGGACAGGTTCAAATAGCTGTTCTAGCTCCTAGAAACCAGCTGAGTGTGGGCACCATGCTCTCCTGGCAGCCAGCAGAAGCTGAGGTTCCTCGGGCAAGGACCTTAAAGTCATTGCACACACCACTCGTGTCTGCGCGAAAAGTTTCATCAACACCTTGGGTTGTAGAAAATTCCTGAGGGAGCAGAGAGTGGGTTAAAATGATAAAACGAGAGCATGTGTCTAAACAGAAATACAAGCTCATTTTACTTTCAAAAATATTCCACACAGATGTAATCTAAACACTACACATAGATACTTCATCTAAAGCAATTAACATAATATCAAGTGCCAAGTTCTGAAAGCTAGAAATCTATATCTTGCTACTATCATTCCATCATTTATGGCAAAACAATGCTGATGCATTGCCCCAACAGCAATACAGTGTCATTAGGAGTATAAAGACTGCAAATATTTTCCAGGACATTGATCTATTTATGGTGAAAAGGAAAAAAAACCCAACAAACCAAAACAAAAAAAACCCAGAAAATCTCCCAGTATACTGGTGTCAATTTGACTGAGCCAGACAATCCTTCAACTTTGAAGAACAGTTTAGGAACCTTTAATTCTCCTCCCCTCTCAGAAGTGATGGCGGCCTGCCAAAGAGGAACAGGTTTTGTGCTAAGCCTCTGCTCAGACTATATTCCTCCTACCAGATCTTCCTGCCAGAGGCATCAGTAGGATTTGAAAGCGAGGGCTGTGGGCCACAGATAGAAATTCAATATTTTTTGGGAGAAAAAGATAAGCCCCAGGAGCTCTGTGTTTTACTGCTCTCTTCACTGTGGAGAGTGGCACTTGATGTGATCCTCACTGTTGAGCATGACACAATACATTTCAGAGCTGAAACTATTGGACTGTAGCTAGATTTTGCTTTAGGGTGGAAATAGGTAGTGTTCTAGAATCAAGAAAATACAAAAAAAATGATGGGGATGTTGAGTCCTCACAAAGCAAATAAACTAAACATAATACAATTGGGCTGGAGGCGTGCTGCACTACCCCCACTTCACGTACACACACACACACAAACACACTTTATTTATTTAATTTTGTTTAATATAAAATACAGAGCATTTATTGGCATGCAGAGCCTTGTCACTAGTTTGCGAATTGCATTAAGTCATCTCACCGGGGGCTTAGTATTCACCCCGGGTAGGCATGCAAACCAAATATTAAAAAAAAAAAAAAACGGAAAAAAAAAACCCCCCACAAAAAAGCCTGGAGCCTGTTTATATAATTTAGCATCCAATTCTCAACTGTAAAAATTCATAATCAGGTACTACTTTACAGTCAAGTTAATCATGTCACATCGTGTCACTGATAGCTGCAGAAATAAAAATTGTGGAGCGGGTTTCAGGTAATCACACTCAGTGTGCCACGACTTTGTGATTTCTTTTATAGGAAAGAAACAGCCATTTCTGTACCCAGAAATGCACAGCTCTGAGCACAAATGCTGCAACCGTATATGTTGCTTTTAGGGTTGTAGCGACTAGTTATTTGAAGGGCTTAAAACATCTATAAATGGGGCTCTGCAGCCTTACCAATTGATTCAAGGGGGGACATTTGTACACGTTGGAAGATTCTCAGAAGTCTGAGGTTAAAAAAAACTGAGAAAAGGGAGGAAATGAAGATTATACAGAAAGTTAAGTCTCTAAGGAAAAAAGCAAGCATGGTAATGTGTTAATGTTACACACGGGACTGGAGAAAAGACAGATAACTTTAACATATATGGAAGAAAGTGTTATTGAAAAAGCAGTTCTTTTTCTCCTAAATGAAGAAGACGACAAAGTTCACCGTGGCTTAAAAAAGTAGGATATGGAGCTCCGTTTCACAACTCCACAAATATTTGCAAAAATTTTCTGATGTATTTGCCCAGCTGTCATGATGACTAACAGGGAAAAATAACAGTCTACAAATATTTGAAGGGAGTAAACACCAATGAGGAAGGAGTGTAGCACCATTAGTATAGTGACAGTGGTTCTGTAGTTTAATTATAAGTAATGAGATAATATTAAGATCTGGAAAATGTATATTGGCACTTCAGAAAACCTTCCTAACAATGGCATCGAATGCCTTTGGAAAAACATCCTGGAAAATGCTTGTCTCTGGTCAGTTTAGGACCCTCTTCTTCTGTGTTAGGCTTGCTCTAAGTTGCAGGGATCGTTTCAGCTTCCAGTCAATCCACCATCAGGTAAAAAAGAAAGAAAAAAAAAATCCCCAAACCCCAAAAAAGTGGCTTAGTTTCACCATTTCTATGTGTGAAAGCTGAAAAGTTTAAAAATTAGTGAAGCTGAGGAGTTAACCCAATGTCCAATCGGGTTTTTATTTTTATCTTTTATTTTACCTTTTACAACTTATGTAAGTGCATCAAGCTTAAATGTGTGACTGAATCCAAAGTTTCAAAGCAGCATTCTTTGCAGATGAAACATTACCCTCTTTCTTCGAATGCCAGATTTCCATTCTGTTTTAACATTTAATTATGCTAGAAGTTGTTATTTCAAGAAGCTGTGGGTTTGAAACTGCTTTATTTATATAAAAATGATATTTGTCATAATTTTTCAAGAAGGCTATGTGCCCTACTCTTCTGACTAATTTTTCAATAGAGATGTGCCATAGTAACATTTTCTCCCTGATAAATATTTTTATTAGCTTTATAAACACACTAAAAAAGTTGTTGAAAATGGCAAAAATCAAACCAATTCTAGTGAATTATAACAAAGCTACACCATGGTAATAGAAAACATCTGCTGGTGATTCGTCTTTTTTAGGAAAAGTTTATTGTCTAAAATACTAAGGGCCAAATTCAGAGACCATTGATTTCATAAAAGCCTGACATACGTTTCTCTCAGAAAGTCTAGGAATGCAGCTGACACACAGCTTAAGGTATTTGAAATTATTTTAAAAGTTTTTCATTGTTCCCTGTATTTAATTTTCTTTTAATGGACTTGAAGTCTTTGGGCTTGGGAAAAGCTGGGCCCCAGTTTAATGGCACCGGAGGGAATCATGGAGATTTCATCTTGTCACAGCTGTAAAATCAGGGTGGAGGAGAAGGCCACCAGCCCCCCTCCTGGACCGAGGGGAGTGGAGGGATGTCCTGGTGTCCTGGGCTGTCCTGGAATACTCCCAAGCTGGTGGGGGTAGCAGGGGGTTAAAGACAGGCATTGTCCTTTGGAGACAGTTCAATTAGACCATCTGCAGAGCTGCAGGGAAAGGTTGTAAACTGGGAGACCTGGAATGAGATGTGAGTGTGCATCAGTCCTTCCTCTGAGTATCCCGGGAAGAGGAAAACCAGCCCCCTCTGTAGGTCCCTGGTGGAACTATGGAAAGTTCAAGACCCTCTGTTCAGCTTCTTTTAGGTTTGGCAAACTCTTGGTCTGCATTTCAGTTGTAGAACATCATTCTTATTCTGATTCTGGGCCCCTCACGACAAGAAAGGCATTGAGGGGCTGGAGCGGGTCCAGAGAAGGGACACGGAGCTGGTGAGGGGTCTGGAGCACAAGTCTTGTGAGGAGAGGCTGAGGGAGCTGGGGGTGTTCAGCCTGGAGAAAAGGAGGCTGAGGGGAGACCTTCTCGCTCTCTCCAACTCCCTGAAAGGAGGGTGTAGCCAGAGGGGGTCGGTCTCTTCTCCCAAGGAACAGGCCATGGGACAAGAGGAAACGGCCTCAAGTTGCGCCAGGGGAGGTTCAGATTGGAGATTAGGAACAATTTTTTACATGAAAAGGGTTATTGCACATTGGAATGGGCTGCCCAGGGCAGTGGTGGAGTCACCATCCCTGGAGGGATTTCAAAGCCGGGCAGACATAGTGCTTAGAGACATGGTCTAGGGATGGTTTTTGTCAGTGTTGGGTTGATGGTTGGACTCGATGATCTGCAAGGTCCCTTCCAACCCAGGAAGTTCTATGATTCTATGATTCTGATTTCATACTGATGCCCGTATATTAAGAAGTGAAGGACAGTATTTCTTCAGCCTGATTCCAGGACCCCTTTATATTTCAATTCTTTAGGAAAATCGTGAGGTGTTCTTCATAAGCCATTCTTGATCCTGTTTTGATTTGTGACTTCACTTCATGGAGATGTGGTGGGTTTGGAACACTTTTGTCTTTTATTTGCCCCGAATGAGGTACAGCTCCTTTTCACTACGAGGCAGTTACTTTACAGCCCTCTTTGTTTCCAGCCTTTAGGACTGATTTGGACTGAGCTATAACATACAATAAGTCATCAGCTGGAATTTAAGGCACCCCACTGCCTTCTGAAAGAAGCTCTGGCTTAAAAATTGAAGTTAAAAGACCAGTGAGAGCCCTTCAGCTAAACTCAGAAACACTGTATACATTGTGGTCAAACACTAATTAAACAGTAACTGAAGTACTAATTAAACAGTTACAGCTAGGGGTTTTGACATTCAGTTTCATGTGTCTGTATTTTACTGGCATCATCATGGGTGGCAAAAACAAAACTACTCATAGGATCAGAGATTAAATACCTTTAATTTCGCCAGCTTATTGCTTGTTGATTCAGCTGCAATAGTGGCCATTAAAAAGCCACTATTCAGTCATGGTTAACGCACAGCAGTGCCTTGTATCTCGGAGGAAACTGTACCGGGAGTGCTTCACATCAGCTCTGTTGAGACCAGATACAAGTGATAATGCAGCAAAGGAATGACTTTCAAGGCTGATTCTTAGAGACAGGAGAGAAAGAGCTAAAAACTTCCATCCAGCCCAAGAAGCAGAAACATCTCATAGATAGTGAAGTACCTGAACCGAGCAGCGGTTGGATCTCCGTGTGCCATCCCTACTTATAAAAGCTGTCATTTCTGCTGGTAGAAGTTCTCATGAACTTTGTCTTTTTTTTTTTTTTTTTTATATGGGGTGATCTCACTGAGTTTGACCCGTTTCAACATAAATAGGGTGCTACTCGTTACCTTTTCTGTGGTTCATCCCGCTGCGTACACTAAATTCACCATGAATTTCAAGTGAGCTGAGCTTTGATGAACCTGGCAGGACTTTTGGGCTGGAAGTCAAAGAAAGTGCTGATATTACTGAAGTTTGCATAACCGTCTTCTATGTGAGCTGCTACAAATCCATGAGAACTGCTGTGGAGAATTTCAAGAGACACAAAGAAAGCTGCCTAATGAAAAAGAGCTCGTAAACAAAGCCAAGCCAAACAATCATAAAAACTCTGTGCATATTTTGTCTAGATACTTTCTGGTACTGTACATTTCCTGTTTTGACAATCATTTTAACTGCTACCATACATCAGTCCAAGGATATGACAATGCTACAAAAACCACTACAATATATCACTTTCAAGTAGTTCATTTTACTGAAAAATGCTATTGTATTTTTTCAGATGGAGTCCTCTTCTTTTTAAGAAAATACATTTACATGTACCATCTTTGTCGTGAGCCAAATCCTCCAGTCTTTACTCAGATAAAACTTCCAGTTAACTCTGTGTTAGTTTGGCTAAAAAGAATGACAAGATTGTTGGCTGACTGCATGTAAAAATATTGATTTCTGACTTCTGAGTGAGTGGAGGAAATTTAACGCGTGTGGAGAGAGACCTTGATAAAATGTAGGACAGAAATAAATTCAGTTTGAAAATGAAGATGCACCTACAGTACCTCTGTCATGTCTTATATCCATATCAGCATTGCTATAGAAAGTCGAGTGTTGGCAATTGACTAAAACTCAAGGAAAAACACTACCAAGTATTGACAATGGCCTCGGGAAAACTCTGATCCTTAAGATGGTAGCATGCTAAGAAAAACTCATACTGAGCAACAAATAAGATGATTAAGAATACAGAGCACATATAAACAAGAGCAGCATTGAAAAACTGTAAAGCAGGAATTTAGATCTTTCACATTACACATACAATCTCCAATTTCTAATTAAGCAGCTGAAAAGGAAAATTAATTGGAAAACACAAAAAGGAAGACCAGACACAATATGAAAGTAAATACTACCATAAAGACAACAAATATGAATTGGACTGGAAATGAAAAAGGAGGTGCTGGACTACAAAAGCATCGCGGATAGGCTTCAGGTCATCTGGTGGAAGTTCTCATGTTCCTCGCTCTTTCATTTTAACTTTTTCTAAAACAAGATTAAATGATCTGGAAATTTATGCATATGTTTTAACTTCCTATCATTTAATACACTTGCAGTAGAACAAACAAAAGAAAATGTTATTATGAACTCAGAGATGATTATTTAAAATTTAGAATAACAGATCATTACGGAGGCCAATGGAAAAATTAATATTGCCACCTATTGGTGAAAATAGAGAAGGCCAAATAATTCCTAATAATTTGCATATCCCCAAGGAAGATCTTGGCCTGTGTAAAATGACTGATTTGATTTACCTGACACCAGCTAGTCCAGGGACTACAGAATAACCTCTGTGAAAACGTCAACACTGCCATATTCCTTTCTATTATGGCCAACACCACCAAACCCAAAAAGACTCAAACACAGTCCCTCAAAAAAAAGAGAAAGAAACAATTGCAACCATCTGTTTTGGTATTATGCAGTATATTTAATAACAACACTTCTCTAACAACATTAAATTAAATTCATTAACAATCTAACTCATTGGATAATAGCAATTGTTTTATATTCACACTCTTCTTGGCTTTATCTCATTTTCTTCCACGTATCTCCTACCAGAAAAACCTTCCTTTGATATATTGAGTATTTCTTTCCGTCCTCTTCTTCTTGCCTTTTTTTCCTTGTATTACATCCACTATTTCTCTTTTATATTTGATATCTATACTTCTCCCATTTGTTCACATTACCATCCATCCACCCAGACATAACCACATGCACATTCCTCCCCTCCTCCTTGCCTTAAACAATCTCTCTGCAAAAATGAACAGCGACTTTATGATAGTCTTTCTTGGAAATTTGCCTTTCTGTTAAGTAAAAAAAACCTAACAGATGAAGTTGTTCTGCTCCTTTGGTTTTCCTCGTTCCCGATATATCTCTTTACATTGCTTAAACAAGTAGCGATGTCAAGAGATAGACTTTGCCTTATGCTTTTGATAGAGTAGCATTTTCAGAAAGTCTCTTCTACACTCAGTAGTACCTGGGTCAATACACAGCACAGAGGAGGCAGGGGATCCATGGCCTGCCAAGCCCACTTTAAATTCCCACAACCCAGAACAGTTAAGTTTTATCAGTCTTGAGAAATGGGGAAGAATTTAATTCTCTCTCTTTTTCTTTCTTCCCCTGCACACACTAACATACCATCAAGACAAACAAGTAGAAAAACGGAGTTATTTCTAAAGTGTTTTTTTAAGTACCCAGATACCTTTATAGGACACATAATTTTGATTTTAATACATATTTCCAAAAGAACTTGCCTGAAATTATTTGGACAAATTTTCTACTAAAGGCTGCCTCTCTAAGATAGTATCAGTCCTTTCAAGCTCCTCCCTCTCCTCCAAAAGCAGAAGGAAATAGAAATGCCTTATAGAGTACCCTGAAGGTCTGAAAAGATGGTCTTAATAAGTCCACAGCTGAAGGCACCATTGGGGAAACTCTGCTGCCGATCCTTCCTCGCAGATTTACAAGATATCAGTTCACGTCCCTCAAATGCCTGTAACTATTGTGAAAGTCTCATGCCATTTTGGATTTTATTGGTCAAAACCATACCTTAAATTTACTAGAAAAATCAATAGGCAGGCCTCGTAGCCTTGTGAGGACAGCAGTCATGTGTTCCCACCAACATGCAGGGTTTAATGAGAGGACTTTTTAATTGACTTAGGCTTCTGGATAAACTCGCGGTCTAGCTCCATAAAAAAACAAAACCACAAAATAATGTGAAATAACATGTAGCATGTAAAATTATAGAGCCTTGTAACTTTCTGTATTTCTCAGGCAGGAAAAACCTTAACTCAAATAAGGTATTTCAACACAAAGCAATCCAGTCCAACCTGGGGGAGGAAGAGCACAAGGGGCCTTGGTGTCCAATGACAGTCAATGAAGAAACTCTAATTTATCTTGAAAAATGCATAAATTATTAAATTAAATATTTTTCTCAAGAGCCTGCCTTAATACAGACTATATAGAGGATACCTATGTTCCTAACCTGCAGCACAGGGAAGGAGCATTTTCAAATTTCTGTATTCAACAAAAATTTATACTCACTTCCAACAACACAAAGCTTGCTTTATCACACACTTTCAAGAAAAATTAGCAGAATATATCGTGTAAGTTGCTCCAGGCAAAAGGAAAGAACACTTCAACCATGATCCTGTTGGTTGTAGGGAAGAAGGAAAAACATCCCCACAGTTTTTACTAATCTTGTATCATTAATAACGCTCAAACTGGTATTGCTTCACATGTTAACTCAGATATCTACAGTGGATAGATTTCTCAGGAAGATCTGTGGTCAGCTTCAGAGTGGCCACAGAGCCAGACTAAAACTTTACATTCAGGATTTGGTCCGGGATGTCCCCTTGAGTGCAATATTATCTTCAAACAAGGTATTTCTTGGCAAAACCTTTTCCTTTCTGTAAAAATAAATGGTTACTTCACAAAGTCTTTTTAGTGGTTTTTTTTTTAAATATGAATGGACTAACAGATACAAATTATGGTTATGGTTAAAAAGTCTGGAATATCATCAAAGTTCCCTTTCTACCTAAGGGGTAACAGTAACCCAGCCTGCTACGGGATCCTTCTCTCACGGGGAGGTGATCTGAAAGGAGCAGCAATAATGCATTTAATCAGAGCTCTGCTATTTAAGATGTAAATAGTAAAGTTATTCCCATATTATTTATGTGGTGCTATTGGGGCAGCAGTAATACCTTAAAAATATCATTTTTACTATGTGATATCTTGTGTCAAAGAGGAAGATAAAATAATCAACAACACCCCCAAAAAAATCATAAAAAAGGGATATTTTCCTGTATCTTTCCAAGTGGTATGGAAGGTTGGCCACTTTTTAAGCTGTTGCCTTTCTTTGAAGTTTTTTTTTTTTTTTTTCTTCATTTATTTTGGAGCACCAACCCTCTAAGCCTTGTGGCCAAGGAGGAGTCTAGTGAAGGCTCCAGTCCTATATTCAGATTCACCCTTTTGGCCACTCAGCATCTCACAGGCATTTGTTTGCCAGTTCAGACCCTAATTTTGGGAAGAAATAGAGCCAGAGCCCACGTAATGAACAGTGATACCCAAAAGGGATGGAAGACAGGGTCAGTAAAACACACCCCACTTTCAGACAGGCTGGTTTCAGGTAGGATGCTTTATTCTTGTGAATGACAAAGAAGCAAGCAGAGCAGTAGTTTGGGGAAGACAAACAAGGAAATAGAATATCAAAGCAGACAAACCTAGCAGAGCAAAAGTGTTAGAGAGTTATCCAGTAAAAATAAAAGCTAGGTAAAAAGGAAAACAGAGATATATGCAAGTTCTTAATGGTGAGGACAAGAAGCTTCCTCTTTATCCTTCAAAAAGCACACAGTTGCATAGACCAGAGAGGAGAACTTAAGCAAAGCAAAGAGAAACTGCAGCCGACAGGCACGAGGAAGCATTTGAGCAAGTTTCAAAGCTACTTCAACCTACATTCTGCTTCCCCAGTTCTCCCTGAACCCTGGCAGAAAGGAACAAACAGGGCGCCAAGAATATGATTTCAAACCTTGGCTCTCCTCCTAACACATGCCGAGGACTAGCAGTGGAGCCGACACCTTGAAATCAGATGGCAAGCTTTCCTCTGCAGAAAATATTCTTGAGAGTCCTGTTCCTGATCCTTTAAAGCTCAAAATTCGGTATTGTATCATAGAAGATAAACTTTGTGGGTTTAGCCTGATGTTGTTCCTTAAAAAACCTCAAATCTTGGCCTTGCCAAGTTCTTGCAGATCAACAGGAAAAGGTAAAGGCAGGTAGTATTTGGTTGCTGCTATTAGCAACTAATTGAACTGTTTATTTAGTCTTATCTTATCTAGTTCTATCTTAGTTCTTATCTCCAGTGACAGCGCCTGGGGGGAGCCAAATTTCTGTGGATCTGGGTGAGATGTGGTAGCCTCTCCTGTTTTAAAATTGTCCTAGGATTCAAACACCTCAGTCTAAAAAGGGAGAACACGGTCTCAATGCACTCCTTGCTTCACATCTCAAGGGAAGGAATGGCACTGTGTTTCCAGCAGGCTTAGATCATTGGAGGGATCTTTTGTTGCTGCTGCTCATGGCAAACAAAGCACTGAAGGCCATGTCATTATTAGTTTCCATATTCTCCTCAGCCTCCAAGCTGGAGAGCTTTTATAACACGAGTCTGACGCTTACAGTCTTAAGCTTTAAGAGAGAGGAGCAAAAGCAAACAGAAATGGGGCTAAGAGTCTGGGAGGGAAGAGCTGTGATTGTCTTTCTCCCTTTTTTACATCCGTCCTTGGCAGCTTTTCGCCAGATGATTAAGTAAATAATACACATTGTGTCTCAATGCAAGGTATGTGAAAGGAGGAGGGCACCGCGCACTCTCTATCTGTGGTATATATCACAAAGAGTAAATTTACATGAGACTTTTTGATTCAAGCAGCAATTAGTCTCCTCCATTCTTTTTAGATTTATTCAGGTGAGTAGATGAGAAGGGCATAAGGGCCAGCAGTAACAAATGTGCCTAGGAAACTATGCTGACAAAGGAGAGCAACATTTATCGCTTTAAATGGAATGCCTCCAGATCCTCAGACACCTCAACTCGGCTTCCCAGGGCTTCCGACTCTGCCCCCTTTCTTGTGTTCCTCCCTGTTTCAAAACAGAGAGAGAATTCCCCTCTTTCAAGACAGGGAACTCAGTTTCTGACACCAGTCTTTCTTTCCTGTACATGCTACTGAGGAAAAAAAATAAAAAGATAAAGACGCAGGGTCATTAATGAATTTCTTGTATTTAATCACCAGATAAAATAGATTTAATGCTTCTTTTTGGAAAAATAGAGGGACAAAAAGAAAAGCAATGAAAAAACATCCAACAAACTGATGAAAGAACACATCCTACGCCCAAAATACCCTTTGGTCCTGCTGTGTGAGTTAAACTCTGGATTGTTTCCTAATTATTTCAGGAGGTGGAAAAGAACTATCAAAGCAAACTTAATTTGCCTCAACTAGGAGCATATCAATGAATGAATGTCTTCCTGATTAAAGGATGGGAGCTGATGTAAAAGATTAGTGTATTTAGCATAAAATCAGCCGTGGCCAGCTCAGGAAATGTCAGTGCTGCCACAGACGGTGTGTCTATCCCGCCTGCGCTCAAAGGACATCCTTTGGCTGATGGCACTATTAGAGATGGAGGCACCCTGCGTCGTGCAGCTGGCATTGAGTGCCTCACTTTTTAATAGAGGCAGCCAGACAAGACCCCTAGATTACACACCGACCCCTATAACTCGAAACTCTAAGGAGAAAGCTGACCAGACAAGCAGTTATGATGATCTATTCAAAGTGCTTGAATACTCTCTTTTTTTGTGTGTGCGTGGAATAAACGTATGTGAATGAACCTTTGCTACCAATCCGACAGTCTTCAACCCCCTCCTACTGTTGTCACCTCCCTTCCTCCCTCCTCTTCCCTCCCTGTATTCCCATTAAAAGATAAATGGAAGGGGGACAGGGAGAAAAAAAAAAAAAAAGGAAAAGACTTCTGCTTATTCTGTTCCACGTACTTTGAGGGGAGAAATTCAAATACAGGTGCACCAATTGAATGCCACGATAGGGCTCATGGATGTGAGTGTGATGCATTTGTCTGCAGAACTTGAGAACTTCACCCGTGCTAGTTGCTTGACACAAAGTGGGTTGAGAGGAGTATCCCTGAGAGAGATCAAGTCCACTTCACACTCAGAAAGCCTTTTTTTTTTTTTTTCCCCTGGCTCTGTTCTCTTAACTCCTCCTTATACTTAAGTGTATTTTTTCCCATTTCGCCCTGCAGAAGTGACACGGAATGCAGATGAGCTGTTTCTAAATCAATGAAAGGAACTTGCGTTACCAGATACTTTTAAGTGGTACCAAACGCGCTGGGGAAGCTTTTCAGCATGACTTCAGGTACATCAGATTACTTCAAGGACTTTAGTAATTGTCACAACCAGAGTAGGTATTTTTGTCCTGCTTTATTTGAATATCTGTGAC
>JAHREE010000543.1:180037-212537 GCA_033628505.1 Tringa tobata | reverse complement strand
AAGGAATCTTTAAGAAAAAGAACTAATAATTTAACTTTTAATGCCTTTTAAATGCAGTACCTAGTGAAAAAAATAAAAACATTGCAAGTGTTCTGAACTGTGTAAGCTACATATTGTGCTATTTAAATGCTGCACACTACTTCTACTGTACCTTCCCCAGTTAGTAAAGAAATAATGACTCTATACAAACCAGGATGTAATTACAGAGCTATAACATTTATATAATACACATTGGAAGAGAAACAACATAACTTAATATTGCAATTGTATAATATCACTTCAAAATTGTTGTTCACTTTTTGCTTGTTAAGTCCATTAAGCAGTTCGTAGTTGAAAGTTCAGAAACAATTATCACGGTTCTTAAATATTAATACAATAAAAGCTAGGTTTCAAACAGGTTCAAAATAAAGAAAAGATTATTATGTACCAGTGCGGAATACAATGCAAAAATAATACAGACCCTTTAATAACCATCACTAAATTTACTTGACCTACCTTATCTGTAGCAAAATGCTAAGTCCCCCGAGAGGCCTTTGACTAATTTTCCTAGTAAATTCTTCAACGACACATAAACAATCAAGGTTTCTTTCACAATTCACTCATTTTACAAATACTATATCATTTTCAACCTTTAGAGATTATATTAAAACTCCCCTAAAGCTTAGCATATTGAGCAAAGAAGCATTTGTACTATAAAACAGGACCATCTGCATTTCATTAACAGCTTAACCACCATCTTGTCTACAGATAAATACAGCATTATTAAATCTGTTTTTCAGAAAGTAGTTATTACTCTGAGTTCTTAAGTTGCATCAAATTATATTCTTATAATATTCCAAAGCTGTAATTTAAAGAGTTTAAAAAAATAAAGGGAAAGAACATAAGTATCTTTCTGAGGCAAGTTATTGATGCAGCTTATAATAATGAGGCATAGTTTGTACCTACTTTGCAAAATTTCATTACAGGAAAGAATTGCTCCAATTTTATACAAAAAAAAAAAAAAAATACCCAACCCATTCAAAATGACAAAATGTGTTTGGATAGAAATTTAAAAAATTCAAGGACGTTTGAACGTTAGCTGTCATTATGGTCCAGTTCACTGTTTATTTCTTTGGTATGCATCTCCTGACCTGTATATAAAATTCATAGTTTCAGAAGTGACATGTGCAAGCCTTGGACAACTGGGGAAAAGGCATATTTCCTGACCTTGTAACCATAGCAACCACTTGCTGATTGGTAGCAGGCAGCCTTTCCATCCTTTACCACTGAAGGCAAGTATGTGAGATTGCTGGCTTTGTTTGTGGCTCTTGCTTTATTTACATGCAAACATGAATGTCAGCCTTAAAATCCCCCTTCCTTTTTTTTTTTTTTTTGTTCATTTGTATGTTTTTGTTCAGCATTTTGTTAGGAGAGTGGGAAATGAGAAACTCTTATTTCATACTTTCACAATCAATTTATTACAAATATTAAAGCAATAAGTGATTCCATTTTACCACATGCACATACACTTTGAACAAAGTTAGACAGATCAATAAAATTCAACAAAACGCTACTAAGGTGTGCTTACAGCAAACGAGAAGGTTTTATAATTGACTCCAGCTCCCAGGAAAAATATTTTTTTTCAATGCACTTCAATAGGAAGCTATTCATAAAATAGCATTTCATATGTTTTTCTACCTTTTTCTTTCCTTTGTCATTTTGATATGAAGAAGTAGACTGAGTAAAATGTACATTATAAAATACATAAGTTTGGAAGCTGCATTGTTCTAGGGTTAAGGCTCCAAATTTTCCCTTCGGCATCATATTAAACAGGTTGGAGATTCTCAGTTCAGCTGAATTCTTTGTTGATAGTGGCCAAAAACATGTGTCCCCAGTGCCTCCATAACAGCTAGTTTCTCCTATTAAAAAAAAAAAAAAAAAAAAAAAAGAAAAAGGACTTACTATAATTCAGGTTGATATATGATCTGTTCAAGAGTGGCACAGCCTAAGTATGGCCACGTTTTCTTCTCATCCTGAGAGGGGCTGCATCTCCAGGTCAGGACCGTTGTTAGTGATAGGGAGGTAAAAGGGAAGCCCCACTTACCCAATGTCTTGCTTACACCATAATAAAGTGTGCACTGACCAAAGGAAGCACTTCATGTTATTCCGTTTCTAAGGCCGTTTTTTGAGAAAAAGGGAGAATTAATTTTCTTATATATGAGCACTACACAACATGTTTCCAATTTAATGGGGAACATCAACACAGTATTTTTGAGTAATTATTTTGTACTTAAATAGCATTTTTACAGGTGTCTTTTAACCAAATTAATAATTGCTTTCTGATGGGTTTACACAATTTTGAATTCTTTGCATTAACAGGATTATTCCTGCTTGCATTCTTTCACATTAATTGCTTCAGAAATAACTATTATTAATTACCAACAAACTAGAAGGCATATTAAAGCAGTGAGAACGTTGCTAAGAACATTGTTACAGGAATACTAGAAGGTAAAATTCCTTTACCTCCTCTAAAAGTATTGTTATAAAATGATCTAAAGTTTGCAGGACTTTAAAAAGCTTTTCATTTTTTCTCTAACTACTATCTATACAGACAGACACTAAGACTGTAAATAGATTGATTCACTTTATATATATGAATATATATATATATAGACATTTAGGTGCATACAGTATGCAGACCACTGGAATATATGTGCTAAAAATGTTAAACAATACATGCTAGAGGATTGCTTATTACAAAATATTAAGTAATGCAATTATCAAATTATATTTTGAAGTAGTGCTTATACATCCACAGTTTTCATCAATATATTTTGGGTTCCCTTCTGCCAACATGTGTGAGTTTACCCACAGAAATAGGCAAATTTCAGTCAATTGATATTTTGGCAATTTCAATTATTCATTTGCGTGCACTTCCCAGAAATCAGGTCCTTACATTGGAAATGAGAAATTTAAACTTTCACTTTGCAATCAGATCTAATGCAAAAAGATTCATTTCAAGTGTACGAGCCTCTCTCTGGGACCTATTTAAAAATCCTCATATTTAAAACTCATCTTTACTTATTTTCTTTCACATGTAAAGGTCATTTTCTAGTGCACTTAAAAAAAAATACTCCCCAAAGAAGTCATGCTCAAGAAAAACATTATTTAATTCCTAAATAGATTAGTTTGCAGCATATTTAATATTTTAAATAATTAAATTATTTTAATAATGTTTTATCAATGAATATAATGATTTACTCTGACCTGGAACAGACATGCACACTGAGGAAAAAGATCTCTTCCAAGTAGTTAAATTACAATCCCCTAATAGAATGTAAAAGAGAAAAAAAAATGGTTTTGTTAAATTTTCAACCCTTTCTTAATACAAACATTAAAAATCACAGGATTTTGAAAGGACAAGTAGCTTGTGTTAGTGAAAGATTTTTCATTTTTTACATAATGGTTGTACTCAGAAGTCATTTGCTTTTACTAGAATGCTGTAAAGTTCCCTCTCAGCTCTGCTGTACTGTATAAAACATTTCTTAACTCATTAATGTCAAATATAAATTAGTTTTATATTGGAATTTTAACAAACCAGACTCTACAGGCAACATAAAAAGCAAGAGGATTGTCAGAAATGGTGTAAAGTCAAATGCAAATTTAAACCAGGTATCATTTATCATAAAAGATACACACACACACAAAAAAAGACACATTGCACTTTCTTGGATATCCTGAAAATATTGCTGAATAGTACCCAACGTTATTAGTAGCTGGAATTTCATAAACAAAAAAGCCCCCACAAACCCCAACTGTTTTAATTGAGCCAATGCAGGAAGACTGTACCCCTGTTATTAAAATACCTTTCTTGGATATAACAATTCTGGACTATGACTAATATCCGGTGTTGAAGTGTCCTGAATATGATTTTTCCCCATGTATATCCTTTGAATATCTGAGCAAGCATGTTGTATTGTATTAATATCATAATTCAAAGGGAAATTTATTAAACCTCCCCCCTCCCAGTATTCCCATCATGGCTAAAAGTTGCAAATTCTATATGGCAGAGCCTAGACAGTAATATCAAATTTTAATAACAATTTCTCTTCTTCAGTCAGAGCAATACTGAAGAAAAGCATAAATTGCTGTGACTGACCGTTAGTTGTTAGAGAAGCAATCTGACTTCTCCACACCCTTATTTCAGTGTATCTGCTCTGTCCCTCAGCTGTATTAATGATAGCATGAAAGGTCACATGATAAACGAGTGACAAAAATATCAAAACATATTAGCCTGTAGCTTTGTTATCAGTGTATGGCAGAGATGACAGAAAATTGTATTTTTCCCCTGAATAATTTTGTGTTACATTTTGCTGGCTAGGCAGAGTGAATTAGGGAGAAATTTCTGCCTCTGACTGTTTGTCTCTTTTCTGACATACTTTAAGTAATAATATACATTAATAATAGGGAGTAGGCACAGGGAAGAGGTAAGAATTCAGGAGCAGACTGTCTGTTTCAATTCTACAAGGTGCTTTCCTTGTTTCTCGTGCAATACAAATTTTGTTGAAAAATATGCACAGCATTGAATGTTATTAACGCTACTGATAATGATCTGCCATCTATTATGGATATAGTAACTGCAAGACACATGAAAAAGAGGGAAAGAAAAATAACTTTAAAGCAACGAGGTTATGTTTGTACCCAGTTGTACTTCTCCCTGCTACAAATGCACATACTCACTAATTAAATAAAGGCAAGCACCAACAATGCTTGATCCGGCTCATTGTGAGGGAGCCCCAGTAATTATGAATTAGAGGCAGATACTACTCCTGCTGGTTTAAAGGCTGGCAGGAGTTGCAGACCCTGGGGAGATGAGGTTAGCAATCTTTGCAAGAGAAAATAGAAATTGGTGGGAGCTTAATATCTCCTGGCCTATCAGTCTCCATGGTCAGGAGGTAAAGTCGTGCCACATCCCAGCTCCCTGTGCTGCTGGCGAAGAGCATCCAGTGGCCACTCGGTCCTCCAGCTCCCTGCAGGTCAAAAGCTGTTGAATAGAACCATTCTGAAAGGCACCAAGACAGGATCCCAAGCCATGAAATGTTATACAATTAAAACCACAACAAACTGGTAGCATAAGCATATAGACGGAGTATTAGTGATCGACTGCAATACATGTGAAGTGTGAATAAAAATGAGGGTGCGTTACTTTTTGATGAGCAAGAGGCACTGGAAAGAAACAGAAAGTCTTTGAATCTTTACCAAAATTGAAAACTGCTCTTTAAAAACTTGCTCAAATGTTTGGTTAACTTTTTATCTCCATTATTATTCATTTTCATGCAACTCCATACTTCTAATTTCCATCTAAGAACAGAACTGCAGAAATACTTCTGAAAAAAAATTGTTCTTGCAGGATTTATGATCTGACTCACAGAAGAAAATACCCGAAATCTCATGTGAGAACACTGTTCTCTTGAGATTTCTAGCCAATTTTACAGACCAACACAATCTGAATAGTTTGAATCTATTCCCAAACTCCAAACCTTTTGAGATATGTATCTTACCACAAATGACTTGTTATATTGTGCAGAAGCTGCGGGTGAATAAAGGGAGTATGTTATATCCTTCAGGAACTGTGAGTGAGTAAGGAGGTACTAAAGCCTGGAATCCTACCTAAATTGTCCAATTTATCAGTCATTCTTTTATTATTTTGTTTAAAACAGTTACATATATATGTCTATGTACGTTTATATATATGCATATGTATATGTGGATTTTTCTGCAGAGAAAACCTGCTGTTATTTATGTAGAAAGATAAGCGTTTATTAGTCAAGGCGCTGCACAAACAGATAAGAGGAACCAACCTTTGCCCCAAAGAACTTACAGCCTAAATAATTCTTATTTGCGGTTTCAGTGTTTTCCCTTGCAATATATTCCAGTGAGTGACTGTGTGTAACAAACCACCGTCTGCCCCCAAATACCTCTACATTCCTGCAATACCTGGTACGTTTTTAGCTAGACTTCAGGGTTTTTTTCTCTTGCTTTTGACATACCTCACAATGTTTGGCATTATTCATCTTCAGCCTGATACCACAGTGCCAACATCCAACTGAAATTTTATAGCTACAGGTAATCAAAAGTCAGGATTTTGTTTGGGATACCTCAATAAGTCCTTATTCAACTTCTTTGTGTGCTTCTCTTCTCTTTCTCACACCCATTCCACCCCAGAGTAAAGCTGGTTTGATTAGTTTAAATAGCTAAAATATTTTATTTCTTTCCTGGTTTTACTCTTCCGCATCTCCTGAGTGTCTCTGTCTCTCTACAGAACCATAGAGTCATAGAAGGGTTGAGTAGGAAGGGACCTTAAAGATCATCAAGTTCCACCCCCTTGCCCTGGGGAGGGACACCTCTCCAAGCCCCATCCAGCCTGGCCTTGAACCCCTCCAGGGATGGGGCAGCCACAGCTTCTCTGGGCAACCTGGGCCAGGCTCTCACCACCCTCACAGCAAAGAATTTCTTCCTGAGATCTCATCTCAGTTTCCCCTCTTTCAGTTCAAAGCCATTATCCCTCATATTATCACTACATGCCCTTGTAAAAAATCTCTCCCCATCTCTCCTGGAGCCCCTTGAGGGACTGGAAGGGGCTCTAAGGTCTCCCTGGAGCCTTCTCTTCTCCAGGCTGAACACCCCCTACTCTCTCAGCCTGTCCTCACAGCAGAAGGGCTCCAGCCCTCGGAACATCTTTGTGGCCTCCTCTGGACCCCTTCCAGCAGGTCCATGTCCTTCCTGTGCTGAGGACTCCAGAGCTGGACACAGTGCTCCAGGTGGGGTCTCCCCAGAGCGGAGCAGAGGGGCAGAATCCCCCCCTGGCCCTGCTGGCCACGCTGCTGGGGATGCAGCCCAGGATGGGGTTGGCTCTCTGGGCTGCCAGCGCACGTTGCTGGCTCACATTGAGCTTCTCTTCCACAAACACCCCCAACTCCTTCTCCTCAGGCCTGATCTCAATCCATTCTCTGTCCAGCATAGAATATACTTACATATGCATATTCTTGATTTATCTTAATTACTTCTGCTATAGCTCATCCAAAATTGATATTGCTGGTGGTCTCTGTTTCAAAGTTTATAGTTTCACAGAATATAGGACTTATATTCACAAAAAAACTGAAATGTACTGAGAGTGTTTTCACTTTTTGATTTTGTTTTGTTGAATTTGTCACTTTATGTTTTGTATTTTGAACTGGAGCCCTTCAGCAGTCCCAGACAGCTTCTATATAAGGTACAGTGTGAGAACACTACATATTCTACACTAATTTGCATTTACAGCTTCAAAGAATACTGTTCAATTTGTCCTGTACCTAAAATTAGATACTTAAATTCTACTAGAAAATTACTAGACAATTTATGAGAAAAAATTTGCAGGAAACCCTCATCGTTATCAAAAAGCACCTGATTGTCCCCTCCTGGGGTATATATTTCTACTGCAGAAATGCCATTAAGCATGTGGGACCTGAAGCAATACTCATGGTATGGATGAAAGCATAAGAGACCAAAGAATTGGGATCCAAAAAGTGTACAATCAGAGAACATAGTCATCTATGTGTGGTTTGTCCTTTAAATGGAGAGAGACACTTTTAGGTTGCTATCCCTTTCATTCTCATAGTAAATGTCTAAACTATGTGAGACAAATCCCCCCCTAGAAATTTATATTTCTCTCCACTGACTACAGGGTGATTCAAGGATGACCAGCCGAGATGCTGAGGTCTAGAACAAGATGAGACATATTCTTAGACTATGAATTCTTTGTTTGTCACAATCTTCTTTACATTTGTGATGGTGAGGACAAAAAGGAAAAAAATATTTCTCATTTTTTTACCTTCCTTTTTTTCCCTAGTAGTATGATGAAAACATTGCAGTGCTTCATTTTCACCAAATAAACTTAATCTTTGCATTGCTTCCATCATCTAAGTTCTGTAACAGCTAGATTTTCTAGTATTTACCAGGCTTTTTTGTTTGTACGTCTTGTTAGTCAAAAACTGAATTATGACTTTGCAAGAACTCGTGTAATAAAACCCAGTATTATTTAGCTGCATTAAATTGCCAGACCCAAATATTTGCATATTTTCTAAGGAAAGCACTTTGACTTTGATGTCTCTGTCTTTTTATTGACTGTGGCTTTTCTCAGCAAAATCTAATACTCATTGTAGCAGGAGTAAATGAAGCCATTTGTGTGACCACATGCCCACACAGTATATCTAAAGCCTAAATTGATCCTCAAGGACTTTAACCAACGTCTAAAACTTTCTATTCTCGCAAATACTCTTTGGCCTCACTGTCCAGGCCGCTTCAAAACGGACCTGCATCACCAATTTTTACTAGGGGAATTGCTGATTCTTGTTTAAATCCTCTGTTTAACCTACTTTTTAAACTCCTTTGAGAGGTATTTTGTTCAGCACATGAAATTAACCATCAAATGCCATAATATGGAATCATAGAATCATAAAATTGTAGAATTATAGAATCATAGAATTGTTTGGCTTGGAAGGGACCTCTAAAGGTCATCTGGTCCAACCCCCATATATACATACATACATACACACACATATACATATACATATATAGATATATATACCTTCTACTATGAAGACTGGCTTTTTTCAGTACTACTCTTCCATACAAACAATCCGTGTTTTCTGTCCACTGTGTAGCTATGCTACCAAGCTTTCCATCTCCAAGGGATGAATCCAGAGTTTATTCTACATGGCCACGTTGCCATAATGACTGATAAGTCTTTTATTAGCATGAATCATCATAGCTGGATTGCAACAAATTCTAATCAGGATCCATACAGCTTTTTGTTTTACTCCAACTCTGTTTCAGGTCAAGTTCCCCCCTAAATACTTCTTCTTATGACTTTTAGTCTATTCTGACTCCACTGGGCCATGATAAAAGTCAAGTGATTTGATGGCTTGTGTGATGACTCAAACCAGTTCAATGTTGGCCTATTCAAGTGACTTACAAAACTACTTGCCAAGTTATGAAGAGTTTACTGTCAAATTTCCACTATTCTTTGAAAAATGGGTATAGATCTAGTGCATCATAGAAGTTTTTAGGACTTCATGCAGGAAAAAGGCATGAGCCCATACTTGGTTTTGAGAATCCTTTGATTTGCACAAGCCATTGCCAAACAATTTCAAACTTGGCATAATTCTTTTCCTCTTTATCACCTTTGCTCCAGTTTCCTGATATTTACATTCCAAAATAAAATGATATGAGCTGATTATTCACTAGCAAACAGTCAATCTGCCATATTTCAGTTTTTCTCTTCACGTGTCCAAACCCCAAATCAAATCTCTTTAGAATACAGAAGCCCTGACTCATGCTTTACGTCTGAATTTCTGTATGCTCACAGAACATTCAAATGTTAGAGATATTCACTTTGCACTTTTCATTTAAAACTAGTTTACTTTAATCATTCTGCATTCTTTTTTCAGTCTGATTAGGTGGTGTGAAATCTTCCCAACATATCATTTGAGCAACACATTTTTGTTCTTGTCATTTTCTGCTACAGAATTCCTCATGGACAATAATAGTTTACATGAGTTAGCCTATAACAAATTCTATTTTTAATTTTGTTTTACCATCTTGTTTATATTTTGCTAACATTTTCTGGAGCAAATGATTAAGCTCCATCTCCATTTCTTTTGTATCCACATCCAACTCTAGTTGTAACCAAATTTTTCTGTAGAAGAAGAATGTCACTCTTTCTTACAGTTCTCTTAAGTCTTTATAAAACTGCCCATTTTTAACAATGACTGTTCCCTGGTTCTGTCTTCCATTCAGCAAAGAAATACAGCATAAGAGCTGTCCTTGATGAAATACAGTTTCCTTAGTGATATTTAAGTATTTAAGGCCAGGCTGGATGGGTCTTTGAGCAACCAGCTCTAGTGGGAGGTGACCATGCCCATGGCAGGGATGTCGGAAACCAATGATCTTTAAGGTCCCTTCCAACTCTAACCATTTTATGATTCTATGGTTTAGGTTATCCTTATTTAATGTTTTTATTGTATTATTGCAGGGGAGCAGGCAGTATCTTATGACTGTTAAAAGTTCTTAGTATATGAGATATCTAGGTATATTTCTAAGCTCCAATACAACTCACTCTTTGAAGCCAGCCTTTGAAATTTGGTCAAGGTATTTATCCAAGGAAAACCTACCCAGGAAAGCTAACTTGTAAGCTCTAAAAGTAATTATTTCCCTTCTCTGACTTAAATTCCTCATGTTAACATCAAGCAAAAATGATAACTGAATCCAATGGGGTCCACAGGACTTTCAGGACAGTAGCAGAACTATCTCTATTGAAATGATATGGTAGCTGTCAGGAAGCCTAAGCTGCTGGATTTTATTCAGTTATTTGTGTGATATTTTGCCTAACTTAATAAATTAATCTCTGTCTCGGTAGACACAGTTTGCTGGCACTGGAACTCATGCCCCAACCAGCCTAACAGGCAATAAAAGCTTTGAAGTTACCATCAGAATCCAGCTCAGTCTGGGATCACTTTATCAAATGCAAGATATGGTGTATGGATATACACCAGGCAAAAAATTATCCACTTCAGTCCTGCAGCTTCCCATGAAGGTCCTCAAAATCTGGTCTTCTCCCTGCTCACATAGCTGCTTTTTGACACACACAATCTTAAAAGTGATATTCAAAAATGGCCCCTGGACCTGTCTATTGTCACAGGAGTTGTCCCAGGAAAATATCTATGTGTTTAGCCATATTTAAGAGCATCCCCAAATCTATTTACAGTCCCTCTCCAGTTCATAATCATGCAGGTATCTTGGAAGCCCTATTGATAACTCATAGTGTGAGTTTGATAATGTGGTACTTCTCCTTACCCTCAGTTCCTTCTCCTTGTTCCATACCAAGGTCATGGGATGTGAGTAGCTTCATAAATTAGTTAAAAGTAGCAGTTCGTGACAAGTCAAGCTGAGGTTTGGATTTTTTTTTCAGCTCTAGCAGAGTCCTTCTAAGTGCATAGCACTTCCTCAAACTGTCCTGTCATCTGCAAATCAATGAACATGATGAAACAGGAAACTGAGATCCAGACTAGAGTCTAGTTCACTCAGGGCTGACCTGATATGAGAGGAACATATTTTGGCCCCAAGACCTACATGTCAAAAATAATTGACATTTCATATATCCATATCTGTTGGAAGGAGGACTTTGGACCAGAAGAATGTGAAACGCCAGGCCATGTTCCCTGGACCTAACTGCACAGGAAGACTAGAGCTGTCCCTCTCTCCCCCTCTTGCCCATTTTTCTAGTACATTCTGAAGTTTCTGTGGTAGTTTAGATAGTCATTGTCTTGGTCACCAGT
Source organism: Tringa tobata (assembly GCA_033628505.1). Lineage (NCBI taxonomy): Eukaryota > Metazoa > Chordata > Aves > Charadriiformes > Scolopacidae > Tringa > Tringa tobata. The sequence goes on along the minus strand of JAHREE010000543.1, from coordinate 201,183 downwards.
CCAGAGGGAGATGAGAACATGCAAGAGGAAAGTATGTGAGGCAACAATGCACAATGGCATGATGACCATAATGTTTTCATTTAGATATGATTAACACTTTGAGACTGATATATATTAATAAGTCTTCGTAAGTCTTTGGAATCCCAAACCATTGTTAAGTGTTGTCAAGATGTCCTGGAATGGTTTCCTAGCTTAGGTTTTTATAAAACACCTCTTACTTTGACTCAAAAAAATGTTACAGAGGGTGCAGCAAGGCACAGCATTTGCCAAGTACATATATCACAGCTAAAGAAGCAAAAGATTAGAAAATACTAGCACTAAATACATGTTTAAAGTAGAAGTGTTTGTGGTCTCACCATCTCTCTAGGCAATATACATCCATATGCTCGAGAAGCTCCTTGCTTCAGGCGAAAAGGATTCTTTTCAAACTAATTGGAAAAAAATATCTAGAAATCATGAATATGTGGCCAGAACTTATTTACATAATGTCTAAATAAGTCTGAGAACCCATGATCATCTTCTGAAGCCTATTAGAGTAGGTAGAAAAAAAAAAAATTTATCTTTTGCTAATGTCACATGTCTCTTAATAGGGGTTTATACTGGCAAAATTAAGGGTCGTATCATGTAGACCCAGTGATGATGCCCACAGTATTGTATGCTGCCTTTGTGTACTACCCCAGCAATGATTTCTCATTCCAAGTGTGTTGCATATGGAGCCATAGAAGCTGAGAGTGGCCAGAGTCCAATGAGCAAGAAGATACATTTCTTATCAGAGAGTATCAAAGGTGAGTTTCACGTCAGAAAATTCTTTAAATCATATTGGTCATCCAAGGATTTGAGGATAATATATTCTGGTGGACAACAATCACAGTGCCTCAGAAGTATCACAACCTGAGGAAAACACAAGGAGTAGCCTGAGCAGGATGTTTTGGGTTGTCATGCAGCCAGCATGGACTGAAAAATTGCTATGTGGCAAAAGCAGAAATTATATGGAGGGGGTAAGGGCATTTCTATCAGTAACACCACTGGTGGGCAGTGAGGGAGAAATGGAAGAGGGATGGTAAGGTACTATTAGTGCCAACCAACAAAGGCACCATTAGACCAGTGATAAACGATATGTGAGAGTGGAGCATAAAGACATATGGAACATATGGGAATCCTAGGTTTGCACCTACATAGATAATAATACATAAGGCAGAGGTGATCTAAAGCCAGGCAATAACATTTTAAAGCTATTGACTCAGATAGGAATATTAAAGACAGCATTGGGGACAGACAAAGGTCTCACAAGCTTATTAGCAAGGTCTCTAGACATGCAGTTCTCTAACAGTGCTACATTCAAGAAGAAAGCTTGTTTTCTGGGAAGATAAGTTTATTAAATCAAGTTCTGACCTTTTGAAGCTTATAGTAGCACAGTCCTCCACTTAACCACACAAACAAGCAACATCTCTCCCACATGGCTCTGTCATCTTCAGTCCTAAATTATACAATACCAAATTCTTAAAGACACAATTATCATCATGTAGGACTGTTAAAAGTCAGAACTAGAACCATTATATACACAGTAAATGTGTCCATAGTACATTTTGTATTGTCAAGTTATTGCAGAATATTTTCCTGGGTTCTCATCTTAGTTTATTCACATTTTCCTATGCGATTCTTGAGTGAGCTGTGCCCATAAGGGTCAGAACACAGAACTCTAACTCAGCTATGGAAATAACTTCTATTGGGAAATATTTTGTTGCATTTTATGAGGTGCAGCCCACAGAGGGAAAACACTGTCTTTTTCGCTGCATCATGCAATGATTTGTGAATGAGCCCAAGGCTGTTGTTAGCAGTGTTTCCAAGCCAAGGCAGCAAATCTGCTTGGGTCACCGACAGGCACCGAACTTGGGACACGGGAGCTTAAAGCATCAGCTCTTGGGATAAAGAGAAATGGAAATTACTGCTGATCTATACTACAGACCCACACACCTCTGTGCATTGTCCAGCTGCCAGAAAAGTACTAGTGGTGATACTCTCACAAACATTCTTTAATGTACAGAATTTGTCCATTTTATCTAAAATGTAGAGAGAGGTGGGGTCAACAAGTACTTTGGATTTGTCGTAACAAGGGCTCAGCTTCCTTCTATCTTCAGTCTCATTCAAGTTTATGGGAATTTAATCTGTGAACTGGATGGATAAAAGGTGCTTTTCCTTTAAGAAAGCTCCTTTAAGAAAGGAGCTTTAAGGAAGCATTTCAGTTCACTTATTCACTACTGGGCAGGTAGACCTGGATGTGAAAGCTTGTCTACTACCCCTCAAAATCTTTAAGAACCTCAGACAGAAGTATGGAAGTTATGTACTGTAAGTTTGGGGTATATTACACTAGAAATCAAGACCAAGAAATTAATTTTTACGTGTGTTGTTAGTTTTCAGATGTTGACTTTGTTACACAGGTTTGTAATTAGAGTGTCAGTTGTCAACCTGACACTGAAGTAGTAAGAATGTTAGCAGAAGAATGTACTTTATACTTGGAATTATTGCTTGCAAACTTTGTTAGGTTTTGGGTTTTCTACAGTTGAAGGAAATAAAGCAATAGCAGTACATTTCTTTGGAGTTGTTCACAGTCACCAGTAGCCCTTCTTAATTTTAAACTAGTTTAGAACTTCATGTTAAACTTTATTTCAATTTTAACTTTGTACTGGTCTGTTAAAAATTGAACCTCACAAAACAGCCAAGCTCACTCAACCTAAACAACCTAACAAACTCCTACATTCTTACTTCTGAACAGTGTACAATTATTTTGAAGATGAGCATGTTTTGACCATCACCTGTGTTCTTCTATCTGAGAATGTATACAACCTTTACTGATCATTTCCGTTCCTGATGATTTTAGAATAATATACAGCAATAATAATTGTAGCTTTTCCAAGTGTATTCCAAGTGTACCTATTTCAGACATCTAAGTTTTCTGTACAGCCAAGGGAAGACAGACTCATCCAGAAATCAATCTAAAGACTATAAAGACAGGCTCCTATTCTGATCTTCTGCAGATGGCTCTCTCCATTAGCTGTACAAGGAACTTCAGGAGATAAAATCTCGTAGATTAGACATCCAAGTTGCATGTCCACAGTATATAGTGTCAGCATGCCTACATACACAAATTAAGATTAAAATTACTCCTTAGAAAATCATTATTTTAAATGATTGACTCTAAATGTTTGCCATCAATGAATGAGAATCAGCAAGAGGTTCTTGGTGTGCTACATCTTTTCTTTATTTCTCTAAAGCAGTTCTTCCAGTCTAACACTCCAGTTCAGAATCTGCTTCACATGATACTGCACAATATGCTAAACCTTTTAACCATTTCCATATTTTTTGCAGAAATATCGACTGCCCGCATGATGATCAAATTTCATATGGTGTTTTATTCCCTATGGTTTTCAACGCACTAAGCCACTCAAAGTGTCTAATAAAGCCTTGTATATACAAGTCACTTAAATCCAGCTGCTTAAACCAAAAGCAGAATTTAGCCCTAAGTACCTATGTGATAGTTTCCTTATTTTCTTGACTCTAGCACCATGTGACAAACTGACATACAAGATACACTGCTCATTTTGGTAAATCATCACTATATTTACATATTCCTTCCTTACACATAATTAGTGTGTTATTAGTATAATTAGTATGTTGAACACTGCCTACCAATCTTACTCTCCATTTTTAGGCTATAGTCTATCACATTTATATTCACTCAAGTCTAGCTTAAAAACAGAGAAGAAAAATACTGACAATGAAATACACTATAAAAGGAGCCAATGAGCCTGTACAACCTGCTTTGTACAGATTGAGTTGTACACCAATTAAATGCAACAGTTCACAGGTAACTTTGGACTTTAAAAGACAAATCTATTTACAATTCTTTAAAATTGTTTTTAGAGCTTGTTTTATATACTAGAGAGAACATAATAAGCCTAGGAATAACAGGGAGGATGAAAATGACAGATCGTAAAGACCACCCAATCAGCCCCAACAAGTTCCATAATTTATTGGTGTTCATATTGCAACAATTCTTTAAAGAACACATCCTTAAAAAGAAAAATCTTTCAAAAGCTGAAGATGGCCTTTTGCTGATTAGGGCCTCGTTCATATATTTTTAATTTCCCCCCCTATAATATTGGGATGGGGGCAATCAATACATAATACTAGTTATGTGTGTACACCAGTAACAGCACCAGTAACAAATACCTTATCATCCGTGACAAACCTGGACAAAACAGGAGAAATGCAACTTTGCTTGTGTAAGTTGGACACCAAAAAAGGTTCTGAAACACAAAACAGTTCTGATAGACAGCATTCCCTCAGTTTCTTCTGACTTCATCATTTAGTTTCTTTTCCAGTATCAAATCCTACCTTACTCCTCATCTGAACACATCTAGAACTCCAGTCCAAAAAACTTCTGGTTTGTGACTTTTTAGGAGCTTAACACCACCTGAAGGCTGAGATGTCAAGCAACTAGAGGCTGTGAGATTGGTCTGAAAAAGTTTTTCTTTGCAACAGATGGAATGTGATGAGGGTACTGAGGTCCAACTGGAAGACTCACTGTATCAGGACAACCCCACAGGGAAGGAGAGTCCATCCATACGGTCCATCCATACAGTCCATCCGTAGATTGCAAATGTGCAGAAGCACATTCCCTTTCTGCCATAATGTGCCACGGGAATGGTCATGGTGATTCCGTTATCCCTACAACTCAAAAAAGATGAAATCTGGTATATGATCCAAACTGTTTGGAGCAGTGCTCATAATGAGATTCCACAGGGGCTTCATAGCCTCACCTGGTGCTAGAAACAAGCAGCGTATTCCAGTCTTCTTAAAACATCAGGCTTTACCCAGAAAGAATCACTTCCACAGTGGATCCACCTCCAGCTACAACAGAACCAGAAGTTCTAGAGATGAACAAAGAAAATTATGTAGTTAATTGGAAATACTTATATGGTTAAATGAAAATTACTCAGTTAAGCCCTTAAAAATGAAAGTAGGTTTAGCGCACATTTTGTATACGATTGAGCTAGGATTCACTGGGGATTTATCTCAGGTGATGTACACGGGGTCAGATTAGATGATCTATTGAACCTTCTGGCCTTAAACTGTATGAAACAGTGAGAGCCTTTATTATATCCAGCCATGTTCATCCCTCTCTAACTGCAATGTTATAAATTATTAAATATAGTAATAATTGCTAGACACTTCATCGCTACCTTTTAAAAAGAAAACAAATAAATTGTCCTGAAGAATAACAGCAAACTTTATATTAAACTGAGTTTTAATATTGGTGAATAAACTGCCTGTTGCAGTTACAATTAATACCTAAAAGAATTCAATGTTCTTATAAAGTTTGTTTGCAAATTATATTATTTAAATATTTTTAAAAGTTTTATATTATTTTAACACAATTTTGCTTTCGAAGGTAAAAATTTGCGTTCTTTCATCTAGAAATTATATGTTCTACATTTCATTCTAGTGTGCTCAATGATTTGACTGAAGACTACTGCAGCTAACACACATTCTGAATAATTTTATTCTGTTTACCAACATTGCTTAAGTACATCAAATAATTCTAATGTTTTAACAAGTTCTTGAACATTCTTCTTTTGCAATAGTAAAAACATTCCCCTCAGACAGGTGAGATGAAATAACTGCATTATATTGTCTCGATTTCAATTGTCTATTTATGAAGTTTCCTGCCAGTTATATATATGAATAAAAATAATTCATAATGAAAATTTACATGCCTAGGTTTATATCCTGAAATCAACTTGCAATTAGATAACTATTTTTCATGTAATGGTTGGTTTTTGAGAGGGAAGAGTTTAGGGTGAGACATTTGGGAAGACGTGTCAATGTGCTTGGATGTGAGTTTGTCATTGTCAACAGTAAGTCCTTGTGTGGTATTTAACTCCACTTAATGTGGAGTGTTGGATTCATGTATTCATATCGTTTAAACTCAGAAAGAAACATTAAAATTACCTGCTCTGACCTAAGGTGTGTGGCAGTCTTTCAGTTTTCACTCAGTTAACCGTATCTTGAGATCAATAGCCTGGATTAGTTTAAATTACAGCTTCAGTGTTGCCACAGCAATCTTTTTAGATAAAATTTACAAGTTTCTAGTTGTCATTTGCTTTACTTCAGCTTATGGAGACTCATTCCTTCTTATGCATTTTCTCTAGATTAAAGTTTATAAACACACTTTCAAGTGTTTATAAAACATTATGGCATCCTTTCCTTATTCTCTTTTTTTTCAGAAATGAAGTAAATTTAATGGTTTATTTATTCACCCAAAAATATTTTTTCCCACTCTAAAAATATTTTAAGTTTCTTTCCTCCACCCCAATAATTCTACATTGCAGATTTTCCTCTAAGATGTCATATTTCATATCTCACTCATCACCATTGCAGACATAAGGAAATCTCTTCCCTGCTCCCTGCTGCCCTGCCTTTACATTCCACATTTACATTACGAAGCCACATCTAACGGTCGTGAAAGTGATGCGTGTTCCTGCTGGATTGGAGGGTATGGAATTCACTTTCACCTCAGATGAGGGAGGTGGTCAATAAAAGTGAAATGCATCATAACTCACATTTGGTCCTCTTAGCGAGGAAAGAAATGTGGGAAAACACTAGAAGTCACAGGTAATTATTTGGACTTTATGTGGGTCTTGGCGGCCACCTTCTGTCCATTAAGTAAACACGAGCAGTAACTGAATTCTGCCCCACATCATCCAACCTTAGAGCACTTGTCTCAGTTCAGTTTGGCCCTTTGTTCTCTGATTAACTCTTACAGCCCATATACACATGTGGATATCACAAATTGAAGAGACAACTTGCCCTTTACTGCTTGTGTTTCAGCCATCAAAGCCCCGCTACTAAGCTTAGCCCTCTGTCAAGAAAAATGCATAAATCCAGAGCCTTTCATTACTTCATACTTGTAGAAGGTATATTTTTCCAGGTAAATATCGATCAATATGACATTACCTTTTCAGGAACCAATTTTGAAGTGTCATGGTTTCAGTTGGGACAGAGTTAACTTCCTTACAATTTATACAGCATTGTGGTCCTGTAGGAAATTCATTTCCTGAAGTCTTGCAAGTAAATAATAACCATTTTGATATTAAACGAGTTGCTCAAAAGATTCTTACGAACACATGTAATTCATTATACAGATTCACATAAACTTTGCCTTAGATTTGATGGAATCAGCCAAGCTCATGGCAATGTCTTTCTATGCCACATACCTCCCATAGAACAGAAGTGAGAGAAGAACAGATATGGAGGAACAATTCTGTGAAAACACAAAGAGAAAATTCCCAAATGTACCTTGTTTCATTTAGACTAGAATGTTGAACTACGCCTTTCTTCTCTCCTGGCTTTTTATTATGGACATGTTCACATGCAGAAATGTAAAGTTGAACAAGAAGTTGTTTTAACAGAAGCCAAATAAGCTTTGTCCAATGTTAAGAAAGGTCTGGAGGTAGAAATGAACACTGTCCCATTTTAGTTAGTCACATCTCTGTATATATGCAAAAATGTCTACTTTTTCATCAACTAAGGTAAAAAACTTCACCCGTAAGCACTTCAGAGCATGGAAAAGGAAAAGGCTTTTTAAATTTTTTTTTGCTGTATTATAAGTAGGAGGGATTTTTGTAAGATACATGTTTTGTGTCTGTATTCCCTAATACAGGCACCAATTCTGCAGAGTTGTCATCTTCATGCTCACAAGGTGATGATTTGAACCTTGCCTGAAATCTATTAGGAGAGAAATGTGGGAGAAGAATAAGAACAGACCGAGCTGAACTCTGCCACAAAAAGTGAATCCAAAAGCTGGCCACTTTCCAATCAAAAAGGAAAATAATAATTTTAAAAAATATGATGTGTTATACAAGCTTTGCTAATTAATTAACTGAAAGTTTTTTGTTCATACTTTGCTGTAATAGAAGAGACAGCACATGGAAATGCACAGCATAATATACATCAATATTAGCATGAAGTTACAGGCTTGCGCTGTTAGTACAATTGTTGGTGTGTTTTATAGGCCTGATCTGCAACTGCTGTGTACTGCTGCACACAGGAGGAATGTATAACGAGTAACATTTACATGTTATAAAGGGTGCGAAAATTCTCAACATGCTGATAATTAGAAACAGCGTTAGAGGTTCCTGGTAGTTGATTGTCTGCTGGGAACACTGGAAGACGCTGCACTAACAGCAATATCTGGCCACAAATTTGCTTCAGAACAATGAGACAAATCAAAAAAGATTTTCTCAAAAAAGTAGTCTTTCCTTTTCCTTCACTAGATTTTTGTAAAAGAAGTTTAAAGGGGAACGTCAGGCTCTGAGCATGCGAACAGGGTTTGCTTAAGACACAGGCCTTCCTTCTTTGTTGTCAGAATCCTAGAATCATAGAATGGTTTGGGTTGGAAGGGATCTTAAAGATCATGGAGCTCCAACCCCCTGCCCTGGGCAGGGACACCTCCCACCAGACCAGGTTGCTCCAAGCCCCATCCAGCCTGGCCTTGAACCCCTCCAGGGATGGGGCAGCCACAGCTTCTCTGAGCAACCTGGGTCAGGCTCTCACCACCCTCACAGGAAAGAATTTTTTCCTGAGATCTCGTCTAAATCTCCCCTCCTTCAGTTTAAAACTGTTCCCCCTCATCCTACGGGTCCACTCCCTGATGAAGAGTTCCTCCCTAGGGAGAATGCCTCACCTTGAGTAAGGCATCAGGCACAGAGGGCAGCAGTTATGTGTGCTTTTGTCTAAAGAAGAATAATCAGGAGACGAATAATATAAACAAAAGCCAAACCAAACAAATAAATAAAACAAGCAAAGAAAAAAGAAAAAGAGTCACAATCTGGGCCACTTGCACAAATCACTCCATTTCCCGTTGCACTTATGCAATCCCTGAGAATGCCAGTTCTGTATCGTATTTGAGCCTATCCTTGTTCATAAATTAAAAGAGAACGCTGGTGACGTCTGTATAGTTTGCATTATATCACAGAATCATGGAATTGTTGGAGTTGGAAGGGACCTTCTAGAGATCACCTAGCCCAACTCCCCTGCCAAAGCAGGATTGCCTAGAGCCTATGTGGAGGGAAAAGCTGTTTATGCTTATTTGTATGGGCATGAGGTATTCAGCAATGAATGAGCCCTATGTTTTTGGTTCAGAAGTAAGAAATCACTAATAGTATCCACAGGTCCTTAGACTTGTCCCAGGCAAGGGACACAATACATTCAAGTTAGGTAGTTTATGCTCATTGTGAGAGCTGGCTTTGCTAAACCTCAGCTAGAACAAGAAAGTACTCCCAAGTGGAAAATTTTCTTCACAGAGAGGTTCGTTTTGCTGTATGTTGCATAATGACCTGACACAAATGAAACAGCAACATGTACTTTTATTATAGAGCAGTGTGAACTTTATCTTTTATAAAGCAAATTAAATTTGTCATCAGAATTTAGTTGCTTACAAATTTTGCGAACCCTTAAATGTAATACAAAAAATAAATTACGGCAGAGAACCATCTTCTCTGGCCCACAGTTAAGTGTAGAAATATCTTATTCTGTCAATGTGATTTCATAGCAGGATGAAAAATGTCAAAAGTGGGGATGACAAATCAGTCTAGTGAGGAAAAATGACTTTCAGACAAGAGATGTCATTTGTCATGATTGCCATTTGACTGCACTTTCTCCTGTCTTCTCTTTCAGATGAATGTTACTTTGCCATTAATTTAAAATTATCTTAAATCAACGATGGGTTGAACATGAAAAGCAAAGGTACTTGTCTTTTAAAGTTTCACAATATGCAGAAATCTATTCAAATGTAAACTTACCAAAAACTGACGTGCACATTATAAAGGAGGTTATCATCATGAATTGTTAACTTAGAAAATATTATAGTTCTTTAGTTCAAAAGTCCATTTTTCCTAAATACAGGCAACAGCATGGCTTTTGTTTAAAACTGACACAGCTGAGCACAGCTCTCCAAGCCACTGCATAATATGGGTGGTAATTAAGCCACAGCTTCAAGGTTGCATGGGCACAAGACAATTCAGCCTAATGAAGTATCGATTGGCTGCAGTCGAGGTAAAACAAGTTGACATTCATTTAGAGGTAGCAATGCGAATATACCACAAAGCCACCAAAGAAGTAAGGGAGAAAAAAAAAAAAAGAGACTGAATTTTAATCTTGCAAACACAATTAAGAATCTTATTTACAGCATGTTGCTATCACTTAAACTAAAGCTAATTGCGTACTTACTTCCCTGACATCAGATTCTTAAATCAGCAGAAATTATATTCGTAGGCTGTTGGCAAAAAGCACATGAAGTTCAGTGTTTCCATTACAACCTGTTCTAACTCTTCAGGAGCCCAACTGCAAAAACCCCCATACTTATATTCAAATTTACACTATATTCACACAACGGAGTTTATTTTAAAATGCTGTGATAAACTCCTACATAACACAAGTTTAAACTATTCGATTTCTGAAGACAACAGTTTTACCTCTTTATGGAGTAATTGCAAGTAGATTTCTATATCTTATCATATTATGCAAATATTCAATACAGGTTTTAAGCCTAATTTTCTTCTTTTTGTCTTACAGGTCAAATGCTTTATTCACACATTCACTGACTTGCTTGGACACATTTGTCTGGTGTACACAGGTATATAAAATTACCATATGCAAAAAATGCATATAGTAACGTATAAATGTACATCTTTCAACTTACTATTGCAAATTTTTCATTCCCAACCACTGAAGTTAATTTTCTCAGAAGTTACGTGTTCTCAAAAGCCACGGCATGAATGCAGAATTTCCAGCATTAATACCAGCACAATTTCCAGTAAAACAAGAAGATTATTTTTTGTTCCTACTACTGAATATGCAGGAGATTTAGGATGTGGATCCAAAGATGAAACCGCTAAACTTTTGTTGTGTATTAATATGTTTAATTAAAAGTTCCTGAAATTTTACTTATGTGCTTTAAGTCTGAGAATGAAATGAATAAGTACTTTAACAAATCTAATGAAATATGTCTAAGATAACAAAACAAACTGAAAAAAGAACTTTAAAAATCAAAATAATTGAATCCTTTCCAAATACTACTATTGGTTACAAAGAGAGATGTGCAGATGTTTCCATGTTTCTCAGTAATTTCTTTAAATTTGCAGAGTTCACTTTAATTTTAAATAATTCATTATCAGTTTATATACTCAAAATTGTTTATGCTATTAATCACAACCTTTTTCCTGAGTTTCCTGTAACTGAAAACAAAATTTTGGCCAAAGAGGCTTTTAACTCTGTACACTATTGTTGACAGTTCAGCACATGAGACTAAACTTTTACATCTTGCAAACAGATACTAAGAAATTGCAGTAAATATATTACATAACATCATTCTAACAAAACCCTCCTTATCAAGCTGAAATGCAAATTTATCATGAGTTTTCATCTTCCAAAAGTGCAAACATTTTACAGCTTGCACCAATCACATTTTCTCATGAAAAAACACCCCCAAACGACTGAGAAAGTGCTAATGTGTCTAATTGCATTATAGCCCCCTCCGGCAGACAGACATTTCTTTAAAAAGTAACTCATTAAAGCACTCTGATTGCCAGATGTTGGGATTCACATCAATTGCCCTACTTGTGTACTGAATTAAGGCAGTATGAGCACTGAAGAAAGTCTTAAACTATTTTAGTAATTAAAGTATTATCCTAAAAAATCGGAAAATGGAGATCTGCAGATCTGAGTGTGTTTACTGGATATGAGTTCTGACAGGCAGAAATATTTTTTTCATCGCACGTGTAACCTGATTCTCAGTCTCTATTAAAAGCATTCTGGAATCTAAACAAACAAATTCCACAGAAATTGAAAGGATATTTAAAAAGAAAAAAAAAATCCTTTAGCATCCAGTATTAAAAACTTGCATCAGCAATTGTGTTATTGCCTGGACTCTTTGTGGTCACGGTGCACCTTATCAACTATCATCATCATCTTATGTGGAAATCACATAAAAACAACTCATATACAACTCTGCAGGCACTCTACAAGATTTTTCCAAACTTAAAAGCTGACAATTTTCATTTTTACTGGTGGAATTGTATGTGGTCTGTCAAACCAAGGTCAGCACACTGTACATGAGAAGGAATCATGCTCCAGATCTACTACTTGCCTATAAAACTTCCCCCCTCTCCTTGGTTCACATCTAACCACATCCCCCGTTCATCTGGGAGGTCTCCAGCCTAGATGGAAGTGGCAGATAGAATTTGTAGCTACTAGTACTTTTGTTAAAAGTAAATATTTATCTTGGCAAGGACTCTTCTGGGCCCACATCTCAATTGTGAAGTAATAATGAGAGGGATTCAACCCTGTATCTGCGTGATGGGGATTCCTGAGGTAGAAATGTTCAGTCTGGCAGACTTCAATCCCTTTTCCCAACTGACTGCAGAAAGAATCTCTGTCCATTGGAGATAAGCATTTTGGAATTAATGGCCATTTAAAAATGCTTTCCTTTTGGCAACCTACCTGTCAGACCACTGGTGAAGAAGCTGTGCCCCAGTAAAGGGATTAGGGAAAAGCAGAGATCACTTTTGAGAGAACCCATCAGGCCAGTTGCTGTAATTGGTGTGGATGGATTAAACAATCTACCTGAAGAGACGAGGCATATTCAGGTAATAACTTAAAGCCTAAAATTGTTCTGAAAAATTCCATTCCTCTTCAGAACACAAGTTCTCTCTCCATATTGAAAATTCTTTACTACTCATTCAGGGCAAAAAATGTACTGTAATTTTTGTATGCGATTCTGTGAGTATTAAACAAGATTTTTTAAGCATTCAAGTCGATGTTAACCACATGGGTTTGATTAACAGTTCATATTGCAACACATGTATTCAAAATTATTAAAAACTAGCTCAAAATAATAATAATAATGAAATTCTATTATAATTTCATTTTTCAATATTAAAAAAGACTCATTATGCATTCAAAGCTAAAATAAAAGTGCATTTCAGCTGTTTATTACTATAGTTCATATCACAGCTGTTTATGTCATCAATATCCTAATAATCTTTTATTTCCAATTTAAGTAAATTTATTTTCCAATCTAAGTAAAATAACTTAATTTTGAAGATAATTTTAACCTTTCCTAGTACAAGACCAAGTTCTCCCAGTGTGCTTGTGCTGGTGCTGTCCTGTGTTACGATATTCCTTATTCACAAAATAAGTGCAAATGAAAAAATCAAAAAAATTTAGAGACAGTCCCCAGGAAACTGACAGTTTCTTTCCAAAGTTACTCACACAGTCTTTATTATCATTTCAATTTTCTGCTTTGAACCTCAGGATATTTCACTTTTCATGTAAAAAACCCAAAAAAATTCTTCAGAGAAATACAATTACATTTTAAAAAAAAAACATTTTAATGTCATTTAGGAAAAGAGATTTTTTTATTTAGCTACTATACATACAGAATCTATGCACAATTAGTTTCACCTCCTCTGAAAATGGATTGTAAATACTTTTACTCAAGAGGTGTCAATTGCTACTTTGCATTTTTTATTTTTCTATAGCAATATGACAAAGGCAAAACTACATCCAAAAATATTTTTTTAAAAACTTAATACTTTTAAAATACATATTTATACACCAGGTCATGCAATCTTTGCCATCTGAAACTGCCCAGTACATTGAAGTGATTTCTTTTAAGTGCTGGGATGGGATCTCCAAAGTGCACAGTTCTAAGCACATACGTCACTCATCTGGTCACAGCTTTACCTAAATCTACATTTAAAATATATTACCTATTTGCTCCTAAGAGAAAAGAAGATGGCCCAAGCACTGCGTCTTCAAGAAAAAGGGACAGATGAAGTCAACAGACCAAAAAATGACAGCTTATGAAAGACAGGGACTGACATCAACACCTTATTCCATAAACAAAGAAGATCAAAACTCCAAGGTGTCAGTCTGTCTAGTGCCACCATTATAATCTTGGGATAGTATATTTTATTTCTTTTTAAATATTTACTATTCGCTCTGTTGCAAAAATCAGAAGGATATCTACAAGAAAATGCTTTAAGTAAAGGTTAAAACCGATACAGTGCCTCAAAGGTCTAATAATAAGATAAATGTATTTTACCAGGAGGTCATCAATTCAGATTCCACCAAAAATCAGCAATGCTTTGACTTTTAAAAAATGTCATTCCAGTTCACATTAGACTAATGACTAATTTCAGAACATCAAAGTCACTGTTTAAAGCAGTCCGTCACTACGTCTAACAACTCCAAAACTGAAGTTAAAGAATCAAACAGACCCGCCCAGACCTTTTGTTCCGAGGGATGCCCTTTTTTACATCACAGCTGATGTAAGAAAGATGCATGATACTTTCAAATGATGTGTTTAAAATTAAAACTTCATCTGCTTCTAGGTAGAAAAGTTCTTTTATAAACATATAAAGTGTATAATACTACTCCTATACTACTCAAGGACTAAGGATGTGCCTCAGAAGATGACAGAACTGGAAAGAACTTTCCTGTCACAGTATCCAGGCCTCTGCTATGGCACATTTTCATGCTATGCTGCATTTTTTCTCTCATCAGCTGATAAAACTGTGTTTGAAAAATGATTAGTCTTCTCAGCTCCACACTTAAAGGACTGTTCCAGATCTCCATTCCTCAGATGGATAGAGAGTGTGTTCTAATTTTTAAGAGAAATCTAATTGTGATTATCTATATATATATTTATAACCATTTGCTCACTATGCACAAAACTGTACTTTAAATTTTTCATTGTATGGCCCCAGCTTCATTCATACAAAGTTAGCATTGCCACAATCTCATCACAATGTCAAGTGGAGACTATGGAGATTACATTATGATGTCAAAATGCAATTGCAAGGAATTTTTATTACTATCTATGGTCACCACATTTACAATATCAAATTATGATGAAAAGTGTTTCAATGTTTCTCTGGAGATGAAATTATAATGTCAAGCTGATGACACAATGGGGTCAGTACAAATCTTCATAGACCCAATCGCAATGTTCATGCAATGGGAAATGTATGGAGACTGTCATAGAAAGACTATAGAAAGACAGAATGGACAAAAACTACCAAACATTTCAGCAAGCTTTAAAGACTGGGAAGTTGGATCAGGCTTTGAAAAACATGTCTCGGTGTCTAAAGAGTTGTAAAAGTTCATAGGAAATGCTAGACTGACTTTTAAGTATTATTTTACTTAAAATCATAGAATCACAGAATGGTTTGGGTTGGAAAGGACCTTAAAGATCATTGAGTTCCAATGTCCTGTCATTGGCAGGGACACCTCCCACCAGACCAGGTTGCTCCAAGCCCCATCCAGCCTGGCCTTGAACCCCTCCAGGGATGGGGCAGCCACAGCGTCTCTGGGCAACCTGGGCCAGGGTCTCACCGCCCTCACACCAAAGAAGTTCTTCTCAACATCTCATCTAAATCTCCTCTGATCAAGAGTCCCTCCCCATCTCTCCTGGAGCCCCTTGAGGGACTGGAAGGGGCTCTGAGGTCTCCCCGGAGCCTTCTCTTCTCCAGGCTGAACAACATCAGCTCTCTCAGCCTGTCCTCACAGCAGAGGGGCTCCAGCCTTCTGAGCATCTTCGTGGCCTTCTCTGGCCCCGTTACAACAGGTCCATGTCCTTCTTGTGCTGAGGACTCGAGAGCTGGACACAGTGCTCCAGGTGGGGTCTCCCCGGAGCGGAGCAAAAGAGCAGAACCCCCTCCCTTTTCCTGCTGGCCCCACTTCTTTTCATGCAGCCTAACACTTAGTTTCTTCTAAAGAGATACTCTCTTGATAATATTTCCTATGACAGTACCCTGAGGTAGTCCTAAATTAGGCCCCTGATCCCAAACCTTTATCTTCCTCTTGCTTCTGCTTCTTTTTTAATACCATTCTTCCTCTGCTTCCATGCAAAAAGACCATGACAATCTGCCATCCTTCACAACATGCAGGAAGAAATTTGGTCGTCTTTCT
Organism: Tringa tobata; assembly: GCA_033628505.1. Lineage (NCBI taxonomy): Eukaryota > Metazoa > Chordata > Aves > Charadriiformes > Scolopacidae > Tringa > Tringa tobata. Next base: position 185,148 of record JAHREE010000543.1, on the reverse strand, counting down.
ACTTTCAGTTCCTACGAGGTCTCAGTATCCTCTCAGAAATGGCCTTACTCTTTCTTTATCAAAAGTTTTCTTTAGATTTTTTGCGTGATCTCATGTTCTTTTTTTCTCGATTTCTCTGTGATTCCTTGCCAGTTGATTTGCTCTCTCTTTATTATCTACATTGTTTGCAGCTAAATCTTGAAAAAACTGCTATTGTTCTGGACAATGCTGCTTTTGTACTTCCTTTATTTCATTTATTCTCGAAACTTTTGTGTTTGTGCTAACTTCTTCCCTTCCAACCAAGAAACTGGTTGGTTTTTTTCAATTTTAGCACTTCTCCTGTTATTTCTCTTTTTGCTTCTTTTGTACTGTGCTCTTCTGTCTGGTGTCATTGCTGGACTGTTCTTTTCTGGGTTCTGTCTTCATGACTCCCAGATATTTTGGTTGCTCTTAACTTTTCTCCAGTCCTTGTTTTGCATAACTCCCAGTGACGTTATAAAAATTTCTCATTTGCCATTATTACAATCTCAATGTGGTATTAACTTTGTTTTTTCGGCGAAAGCCTTTTGATTCCTTTACTGATGACACAACCAGTGACTTCAAAATGCTCCTCTCATGCAAGACTTAAAACTCTCTGCTGATGCCAAGTTTTGCCCCTTTTTGCAATCTTGATGGTTTTCCACAGTCATCTCCTGAATTACTCCCTGATTTTGTATCATCTGTTCCATATTTTCATGTTCTGATGTTTTCTGTACTCTTTCTCACCACCCAAATTTATCTCAAATGGCTTATATTAAGTCTGATTGTTTCCTTTATCTCTCTTTTCACAGTTTGCATATTACAAACAGCATTCACTTCTCTGGTGTATTCAAACTGGTTTATCGTGTCAATTTCTGTCATAAAGTCTTTCTTTATAATTACCCCGGGGGTAAAGTAATATTTAAAAAGAAATATGAAGATTTCCTTGGCTGTAGACAGTTATATATCTGAAATATGTTACCTTCATTTGGATAAACCTCAGTTTGTAAGGTGGAGTTTGGGTCCGCTTTCTGTATTTGAACAGATTGATGCTAACCAAATAATAACTGCCTAGTTATAAAACTCTTTCAAAAATCAATCAAATAAAACTTTCAATTCAAAACTCTTGCTTATCTTTATTTGAGTTGATTGCTATCTCTAAATTCTTTGAAGGCTTTTTTCCTTATTTGAGTTATCCAAGTAATATTTAAGTTCCATTAATGCAATATTAGCTATATTATATACAGGTGAAAAAAATGGTATTATCATCTCTAATATAGTGTTTTTAAAACGCATTTGCAAGGAAGAATCCATGATATTCTAAACAATTGAAGGAGTGTAAAATCCACTGCAGGCTAATCTGATTGACCCAATGTCAATACAGTGGTACATCTGTGACAAACCATACTCTGGTGATGTCTGCAGGGCATATTCATCTGCTGCCTTTTTACACATTTTAATCCTTCCCTTTTCTGAGTGTCCTCTTCTAAATTAAAAGATATTTAAAATCATAACATTGTTACAGTTTTCTAAATCAAGAGTGTACAAAGACTTAACATTTTTCCAGTAGTTCAAATCTGGTATTCATCAGAATACCGTGAATAACAATATTATCTTCACTGAAGCAGATTATTCTCACTTCTTCTTAAATAATAAATTATATTGATGCAATTTATCCAGAACAAGTGTCATAAATATTTTAACCTAATGCTAATACCAATCAACTGGAATGTTAAATGCAAATGCAAGAGAATATATTTATCATCATTTCCTTATTTTAGAATCTATCTATCTCTTTCATTTTTCCAGTGCCAGAATTTGCATGACCTTTTTCTCATAAGGACAATGATAGAACAGGATTGTAGGTTCCCTTCCACCAAGTCCACAGTATGTGTCCTCATTGGCGTTAGGTTTGTAAAGTTTTCCCTCCTTTGATTTTTAATCTCTTTGTCAGCGGTATAAAAAATGGATAATTTTAGTGAGCTACTGTAACTTTTAAATTTACTGTTATCACTCTGGATTAGACATATTAAACTTGTAAATTCCATATTATAAAAACATTTTGAGTCTGATATTGCTTTCATTGTTTTTTGAAAAACAGGAAGAAAAAGTCTTGTCGAATATGTTCTCATATATAGTCCAAAGGAAAGCTCCTACTTGATTTATTAATATAGCATTAGATATAAGGCCTCATGCACTGTATTTTAGGGGTAAAAAAAAAAAAAAAAGGAAATATGGAAATATGAAGAAAAAGCAAACAATATTAACATAGTAAAAAGGAAGCAAAGCATATCTGTTCTCAATAATGGAGAGCTGACAATCACAAGTCTAATTCACAAATTTGAGACATAACTAAGGCAAGCAGTATTGGACATGAATAAGTAGGAGTATACACATAGAAAGTAAAGGTACAATATTTTTTAAGAGGAGGGTAGGTTTATTAGTACTAAATATTTTCGTAAAGAGTCACCTACTGATCTAGAATTAGGTCCAATTTACTATATGCCATATGGATACAGAAATCAATATATTGAGTAGAGAAGTGAGAAGTAGTGAAAAAAACCCACACCAAACCTTCAAACGTCCTTCATGTTGTGTACCTTGAGAAGAAGAGAGTGATTGAAGACACACGGAATTTTGCCTCCACTGCTTTAATATGATGTTATTTTACTTTTATCCATTGGCTGATGCTGCAAATTACCACTTCCCTCTTCACCAAAGCAACACAGACATAGGTTCGAGGTTCTGCACAAGAGTCCAGAACTGGGTCAAAGGGGATAATGCCTACCCGTGAAGAACATTCAAGACAGTCTCATAAACCTAGGAAAAATGAGAATTTACTTTTAAAAAAATCATACCAAAGAAAATGCACTTGACACTGTTAGTGTCAAATATAATGCTTAAAGTAATTATGTTAATACGTGTGTTAAAGTTACTCCAGAAAATTAGAATGTGCAGTTTCTTGTACATCAGATTAACATAGCACACTTGTTTGGGACATAGCTGAATTACAGATCAGGAAAATCATTGTCCAGGATAAAATATTACTGCTTAAAATGTGGTTTGTATGTAGGGGTTTGCTGGTATGGCCCACACCTGGTTATCAACACTTGTTGACATTATGATGGGGGTGTACGCAGTGTGTGCATGGATTGAATACACAAAATTTTCTGGGGTGTATTTTTGCAAAACCCATCACAACAAAGAGATACATGAGCATCAGCCAGACAAAACAGTTATCAGGGCATTTCAAAGAGATTGTGGAAACCTGAAAGGAAGTATAAAATAAACATGAAGATTTGTGGCGGTGGAGAGAGGCAGCGGAGGGGACAGCAGCAGCCAAGACCCTGCCATAAGTGGTCCTGTGCCCCCTGCCGTGGGTGCTGCCAGAAGCCACGTGCAGCTGGCCCATGGCTAGTACGGGTGCATCCCGAGGATGTGCACCCTGGGTGCGTAGAATCATAGAGTGGTTTAGGTTGGAAGGGACCATAAGGATCATCCAGTTCCACCCAACTGCCCTGGGCAGGGACACCTCCCAACCAGACCAGGTTGCTCCAAGTAAAGAATTACGCTGCAGGTGTTTGACAGTTTCTAGACTATTTCTAGACACTTCTGCAGACAAAAATCAGGGAAAAAATAGCTTTATTCTTCCTATTATTTTTCACTCATAGGAAATTATGGGAGGCTCCTGCTAATTCAGAAAAAGGAGGCACCCAAAACACAGCAGTACTGAATGTTTATAATCTCTGTAAGGTTGGTAATGTTCAGTGAATCCATATGAAGTATCAACTAACTTTATAATTCCATTAGATATTTGTATTAATGTATACTGAAAAGGCTTTGCTTATCCAAGCAGTAACATCATGTCTACAAGCAGTAGCTAAAAATACACCTTGGGGCATAGACTGATACTAAGAATACAATAGTAATTTTTAGACACTTTCAGGAAAGCAGAAATTTTAGATAAATCAGTACTATTTTCTGTAAAAAGATACTAAGCAGTAAAATGTGCATAAACCATGAAATATCCCTCATCTAGAAGACTCTTAGCAACAAAAATATCAGCAGTCATTATTTATGCAACACTAGTGTAATGAAATCTATGCATATTTTCTTTTATTTGGAGTAATGTGGTCCACAGATCTCTTGCTTGCTTCTAAGAATTGCTGAAGGCCTGATGTTAGAATTCTTTGATCCATTTTGCACCGTTTGGAAACTTTTTAGCGAAGCGAAAACTGGAAAAAAAGATTGAGACCTATGAATGAATATTTAGAAAATAGAGGAGGAAAATACAGATGAAAACCATGGTCCATATTCATAAGCTCATCCTGGGTTTCATTAATAAAATGATAAAAGTGAATCACATTACATCGGAAGACCCTTTCTTTGTGACCATTTGCAGTAAATAAACTTTACCCTGAAGTCTTGGATTTCCGTTTATTTTAACACAGCTTCAGTCTCAGCACATGTAGATGTGGTGGTAAACCTTACAGAATTCTTCGCAAGAGTAGACAGGCAGAAATTCAAAATATAATGTAGGTCAGATCTTTCCACTTGTTTGAGCTCTGATTTGAAAAAGGGAATTAAATTCCCATATCTCACTGACTTTCACTGGGATTTAGGTCCCAGAAACTTCTCTAAAAACCCCAGCTTTTACTGAAAATTCTCACGGTCACTTTGAGAACCATCCTCTTGTGTGTCAGGTGCACTTTAACTGGATTTGAAGGCAGTTACTCCTCCCCTCACTGGACTCAGAGATACTCCTTTGTGAGCTGTAATGTGGGCTCTTCAATACATTTAGTTCTATGAATAATTAATGTGTCTCCTGCTCTCACCACTTGATTTCCAGTTATTTGTGTTGCATGCAATATGCTGAGCCAGTTTCATAGCTCCTAGACTCAAATGCAGGTTTCCAATCTCATTAAGTGTAATGGGATATGAAAAATAAGAGTCTAAATAAAAGAAGGGAGCTGTAAACCTGTCTCACAATTCTTAAAAATACTAAAAGTAAAACCTTCAGGAAAGAAAATATAAGTGTTGCATACAGAAGAACAACTAGATGATTCCATGCAGAAATTCAGTGATTTTAGGTAGGGGTGGTTGGTTTGGGTTTC
>JAHREE010000543.1:164436-175123 GCA_033628505.1 Tringa tobata | reverse complement strand
AGGTGTACGGAGATGCTTCAAGTATTAGAACATTGAAAATACTACTTAATTTTTCCTTTTTTTTTAAGTCTGGCTAATTTCTGCAATACCAATGTATACCTTTTTGAATTCTGTGGTAGGAGATGCAATACATCTTAATATTTCACTTTATGTGATTTTAGATACTGAGTCATTAATCAGAAAAAAAATCTACACAAAAAGCAGGAGTAAATTGTGGAACGTAAATTCAGGCCCATAGAAATAGGAAGAACTTCATTATCTCTATAGTGATGCATAGAGATTTTAAGAAAATGCCATTTAATTAAATCTTTAGCTTTTGTAATGCCATTATGCATATGTCCTCTAACTAGAAAGAAGAGGCAGCAATTTCTCTGTGAGTCTGCTGTCGGGAGGACAACAGTCAGGAGTTCTTCCAGCTGATCTGGCAAAGGGGTTGGAAATCAATGATCTTTGAGGTCCCTTCCAACCCAAATCATTTTATGATCGGCCTGAATAGAGGAGTCCTAACACGGGAGTAGAGACAGCACTGTTACCTCTGGGAAGAGATAGGATTGAGAGGAGGAATATCTTCTTGATTATTTTACTGTAGAGTCCTGCTTAGCTGAGACATCTCCAACTCCTCTATGCAATAAAAATTAATACCAGTCAAGTATGACAGAGGGAGAGTGATGTTATTGTCTAGAGATATCAAGAGTTGTAATTAGGTAAAATACTTGAATTACGCACTTGAATAGGCTCAGGCAAAGAGCCCAAAACCCATACGCTTGATATGTGTTTAAATAGCTGACCATGTCTTGTTAATGTATGTAGAATCACCTCTGTTGTCCAGGTATCCCAGAGGGGAAAGGGGTTCGGTGACTCGGCTGTAACAGTTTTCATTCCTTTAGCATGTCTTTAAACAGCCCAGAAAACTCCCTGCAAGGCTACTTGCGCCATGCACAGCTGCAAGAAAGAAATGGCAAGAATCTTTAAAAACTCCTATCTATTGTTGATGAAAGATTATTATTTTTCTTCTATTTAGTCTCCGAGAGGTGTATTATAATGTGGGTATAGTTCCCCAGACTAGAGCACTGGATCTTCTGCTGGCAGTGGTACCAAGCCTTATCGCTGGAGGCTTCCCACTGGAAAAAGAAGATTCAAGCAATACCTGACTGCTGTTCTTGTGAGACAGACTTCTGCCCCCAGTGTAGATTTTAAAATCAAAAGGGCTCTAGGATGCCTCTGAATGCAGGACACAGAATAGCATTTCAGACTGAAACATTGAAACCTATGAAACTTACATTTGAAATTCCTGAAAATTCACATTTTCTCTTTTCAGTCAATTCCACCAAGCTTTTCAAGTATGTATTTCACATATGCATAGATTTTTTCAGCATTAAAACACTGGGAATATAATGCTTTTTCAATTTTAAGTTATTCTTTTCATTCTCTTTTTAAAAGAAGCTAGTAAAACATGTCTTTAAAGCAAAAAAAATTGACTATTTTTTAATTTGAAAATAACATTATTAAAATTTAAATACAATTACTAATGGAAATACTATATTTCTAAGGTATAAAATCAGGTCTGTAATTATTTCCGCTCCTGGTGATTTTCTAGTACTTTCTACTTGAAGCTGTGTTTTACATAGTCACTAATACCACTAACAATCACAAAGAATAGTTTTGATAAGGGAATTGACCAAATGTTTCTTCTGATTTTGATTATATTCAAAATAAGAAACAACTTATACCAGTATATTGGAATAGCCCAGGGAAGGGAAAGGAGAGATTAAGAGGTTACCAACTAGAAAAAGAAATCACGAAAGAAAAAAGAAAGCTTTATCCCTTCTCCCACATTTTTAAATTCTTCAGGTGTGCGTTTGACTATGTTTCTAAATTGTTCTAAAATTTTTCACAATTTCAATTCATTTTAAGGTATCAGGGTAAAGCGCTCACCTTTCTCAGGCTGTTTATGTAGCCTTACAGGGAGAACATTGGAGAGTGAATTCTCAGCAGAATTTATTTCCTTTAGTTTCCACGACCTATAACAGATTTTTACAGGTTTTACGCATTGCATCTTTGATCTCTGGTTTGTTCAACCTAATACTCTAACCCTTTCTTTTAGGGTATTTGGAACTATTTTCTCAGAGTAAGCAGAGATGCTTTGTGTTTAGTGGGGTTTTGGGGGTCTTTTTTTTGCCGTTGGTGGGCTTTTTTGGTGTTTGTTTGTTTTTTTTAATCTCCCCTAGAGCATCAGTTGTTGATTATTTTCTTCACTTACCTCAAAAAAGGCCTTTGTTCTCCCTGTGTGTTTGTGTCTCTCTGCTGGTGGCATTCCTTCTAACTATAAGTTTCCCTTAATCGGCAGGTTTGCATTTGAGTTTCCTACGTGGGATGACCCCGTGTTCCTCCTTCTGCAGTGTCAGGAAACAGAAATGTCACTGCTGATTAGGGGCCTGAACCCTCTGCTGCTCCTTCTCATCCAGAAGGCAATCTCCTTCTGTACACACTCTAGCTGCAGGGTCAGCCTTAGGGGAACTCTAAACAAGTGTCCACATGGGACACCAAAAGTGGAAGGGGCACTGAGAGGGGCAAAGTGCTCTTTGAGCTCATTTGTCTACCACAGAAAGCCACTTCTGTCCCTTTAAATGTAAAATGTCCACTGGCATTGCCCAAGTGTGTACATTTTCACCACACGGAAGCATTTTTGTGCCTCTGGCTTGCTACACAGGTGCATCAGTGATGTTAATAGCACCTCTGCCTAACAATGTGACACTGAGAGGGACTTCTAATGGTTGTCTTCCCTCTGAGCTGAGATACAAACGCTTTCATTTTTGGCTCTGTAACCCTCTGTTAGGCCAACTCTGACCTCATCCCAGGGCATGATTACCTAGTCTTGCTTGGGGCACCTGAAGCTCTAAAGATGGCCCTGTGTAGCTGGGGTTGAAAATCTCTCTGCTCAGCGTACAGAGCGCGTCCTCTCCTTACAACTGAGCGGAAAGCCCGGCTCTTTCCACTTTTACTCCTCACCTGGGGAAGTGGAACAAACCAGCAGAAGGACGAAGAAAAACTACACAGACAAGAAGAACAGAAGGTAGTGCCTTCAAGTGCGTGCATAAAACCCCAACTTCTGGCTAAACCAAAGGATAGCGCAGAACAGAAGAGCTAAAAGAGGGGAGAGGGAATAACATTTTACTTCCTGCCATGTTCATAGCCTGAAGGAAGTCTATGGACAACCTGCAAAGATGAGGGAATGGAAATGGAACATAAAGGGCTAACTACGCATCCCCTTTTGAAACAACTAAGAAAACTGATGTTGCTTAGAGTCTTTCAGGGATAAAGGAATAGCTTTGCTCCCTGGTGCAGGCCACAGGAGCAGATGTATCATCACAACTTCTTACCTACAACAACTCCACATCCAAATCAAAACTACTCGCTTGTCACACGGGCTCATAAACTGTAGCATATGATCTAATCTTTATTTTAGTTATCTAAATAACATTAAAAATAAAATACTTTTGTACATATTACAAATATCTCAAACCCATTTTTTTAAAAGGTGAATTTCCATATGCTTATTTTGTCATATATAAGTATACAAGTCTATCATTGCACGAGGTTGTTGCTAATATATACTCGTAATCAACATACTAAATAAATGTCTACATTTTTATGAATTTATAGACAGAGATTAGAGAAATGAAAAGATCATTTGTTGTTTATTTTTCTAAAAAAAAATATACATAATTCAGAGGTGCCTGTCAGCCACATTTGTACAAATTCTTTCAGTAAGAGCAAATAAAACATTTTACCAGTTTCATAAAACTGTCTTTGGAAGAGATGTAAAATTCAGCCATTCTTGACTGGCTTGTCATTAAAAATCCCATGGCACTTTTCACAAAAGAAGGGCTATTAACTATAATATTCTGGCCAAAGTCCAAATCACTTTGTGTCTACCAAATCCCCAGTCGGAGAAATTATTCTGCACTTTCCTCAAAACCTTGCTGCACAGAGCATCAGGTTTTATCTAACAGGCAGCATCATTTTGGTAAGTCTAATATGAACTTTTAATATGTCAAAATGATTTTGGATCCCTAAAGTGATCCTTTGAAATAAAAGTTAAGATAAGATCAAATCTATAAATACACAACATTGAAAAAAATGAAAAATCAGAGATTTGAAAACAAGTTATTTTTTTATTGGCGTGTCTTTCTTTTTATATTTTTTTTTTTCCTCAGGAATTTTCGGGAATAAACTTTTACATAACATAGTGATATTTGTTACCAAATATATCACCTTTGCCTGGAAAACACGGGTAGGTAATTAATCAAATAATCAGTCCTAGAATTTTTAGTTTCTTCCTTTTAGGGAGGCTTTTAGAAACCTTTTATAAGGTTTCTTCCTTATTAGGTAATTCTTTTAGATACCTCCAGTGGAACACTGGAACAGGTTGCCCAGGGAGGTGGTTGAGGTCCCTTCCCTGGAGATGTTCAAGGTGAGGCTTGACAAGGCCCTGGTCAACCTGGTCTACTTGGGGGTGTCCCTGCTGACTGCGGGGAGGTCGGACTAGATGACCTGTGGATGTCCGGCCTGGACCATTTTAACATTCTATGATTCTATGAGCTGAAAAAAAAAATATGCATTTAGCAACTTGTTTAGATGAGGTGTTTAAGAACATTTGGTTAATAAAAATGTTATCTTATCAATGAAGAGCAGAACACATATTCTATCTTGGGTCAACTAGGAGAGTTGGAAAAGTGGTTTCTTCTACGTTTTATTGGCTGAAGATATATTTTGTGGTGATATGTGGTGTCTCCATGACATGTTGGTTCAGGGCTGGCCTATGAGTGGTGTCTCAGACCAAGACAAATCCAGAAGAATATCCAGCCTGTGACACTTTCTATACATTTTCAGCCACACAATTAGCCCCTCACTTTCCTGGACACTAAATGTATCTAGAAATTATCTGAGTACATTCCCTTAATGCTTGCCTCCTGACAATTTTATTTAACACAGTACACTTTCATCAAGGTATATTGAAATTAAATGGGTTTAGAATAGGCTGACACTTTGGTAAGTAGGAGGCAGTGGGGAATCCTAATCAACTGAGGCTGCTTCCAAGACTTGCAGAAGGAGTTCATATTAGGCTTGACATCCTTCAATATTTATCAATTGTCTGAGGAGCAAAGATAAAATCAGAGCTGATAAAATTTATGGGATGACACAAAGATTGGCACAGTGGTAAATAATGAAGACAGGCAGTCATGGGAAGTGATCTGTACCACTTGATGACTGAACCCGTTCAAATAATGTAGGTTTTAATACAGCCAAAGTCACATCTATATTTTTGCAGAAGTGAGGAACTCTAATTAGGCCAGACATTAGAGAAGTTAAAGTTCGTCATTCCGATTTGGTGTTCTGTTAAAGACAAGCACATGCATTTTTATGAGAGAGCGAAAGAGAAGAAAAGTTTGCTTCTCTCTTTTGTTCTGACTCTCCAAACTTTCTGCTAAGAATGGACTGGATTTTGACCCTTTTATTTAAATGTGTGCCTTTTATGTACATTCGCTTCAGTTTTTTGTTGTTAGGGGAAGGAGAAAGGTGAATTCAGTTCCATCTTGAGACTTCACCAAATCCGGGTCCCATTTCTAGAGTATCATGAACTGTCCTCATAAGGCAATCTTATTTTTGTTGTTCCAGTCTGCGTTTTAAAAAGGTTACCAAAAGCTTGGAAAAAGGTTGCAGATGAAAATGGTTCAAGGCTTGGAGAAAAAAGCTTGATTGTAGGGATGTAAATAACTGTTTGCTTGGATCACAAAAAAACTCAAAATCACAAAAAAAACAACCAAGGATACTTTGTAACTGCATNATCACAAAAAAACTCAAAATCACAAAAAAAACAACCAAGGATACTTTGTAACTGCATTAAAATGCCTTCATACAGGGAAAGATGAGGCTCCTAAAGTATCTGTAACCTGGTAAAGAAAGACTAAGGATTTTAGAGGCTGAACAAGGACAAACTCAAATTAAAAATAAAAAAGAAAAAAAAAAGAAAATAATCAAAAACTATGAATATTTATCAGTGAGGTTGAGGAAAGTAGTTTCATCTCCTGCTGTATTCAAATGAACACAAGATGCTTTCCTGGAAAATATACTTCAGTCAACCTCAGGTTATTGGGTTCAATGAAGTAATAATGAGATAAAATTTGTTACTTCTTTAAACAGGGGAGCAGACTAGGGGTCTCATGGTGCCTTTTCTTGGCCCTAAATTTTACAGAAAATGTATATGAAATTCAGTTAATGGCTCTGACAATTCTGTTTCACTTTTTGCCATTTCAAATCTCACCCGGCTTGCAATCACTAGGGCAAGTAGCTAAATCTTCATGTGAAATCCCTGACTCGGGGAGATCCCACTCTATGTGATTTTAAAATAACAGGAAGCATAAAGCAATACCAGATGTGAAATTTCCAAGAGGAGTGTGAAAGGGCTGTGTCAGTGCAGGCATGAAACCTGAAAAAAAGACATAGTCAGTCTTGGGGGGAGGAGGAGGGAAGATGTGGAAGAGGAAGGAGAGAGACCTCCAAGGATTAGTTTGGATAAATCTGAGATTAGTATCCAAACTTCTTGGTACTTCTCCAAACTAAACTTCTAACCCTTTAGAGCTTCATCCACCCATCATAATTCTAGCTGCTCTTGAAGACTCAGGCTGCCAAGGTCATAGCTGTTAAGGGGCAGAGGAGGAGGCTATTAAAAAAAAAAAAAAAAAACCAAACCAAAGCTTTTAAATGGTAATTTATGCTAATTATGTTTGTGAAATAATTTGTCCTGCATGTCCTAACATGGAATGTCTCCATAGTCTCCATCTGTTTATCATCTAAGATGTGTTAGCAAGATGTGAGTGCTCATCATGCAGCTCTCCCACAGCATGTTACAGTCACTGTAATAACATGTACAATAGAAATAAACTACTTGATCCCTCATTAGAAAATAAATTATACTGCCCTCATACATTTACTTTACTTGTAAAACATTATAATAGAGCTCATGAAAACATTTACCCACAAGAAAATCACATAGTTAAATATGATCCAATACATACATTGCTACCTAAGGCTCCTTGGAATAATTCCTTCAGCCTGTAGATAGAAGGTTTATAAATCCATCTCTGGCATTTTTCCAGTGGTGTTATTAAGGGTTTTGGAATCTCCCCTTTTCTGCGGTTCCTTTATGTGTTTCTTGTCATTCCAGTATCTCCAAGTTCCTCAATTTTCACCCTATAAACACATACTGGCACAAGGTTGACCAACTATTATATAATGGAATTTATCATGTATTTAGTTACCATTCTTCTAGAGTTTGTTTTAACCTCTCTGCTTTAACTTCAGTCTTATTTCATAGTACTGTGGTGGACAAGATTTCTGGCAATTTATATTTTCTTTCAGATCTCTTTTCTTCCAACATCTCAGTACACAACCTTTGTAACAGCACTGTCACCATCATTCTGCATCTCAAAATTATGACCATTTTGTAATCTCAGGAATGAAACCTTTCTTCAGGCATCTGTAGGGAAAAAAAAAAAAGAACAAATAGTCTATCAAGATTATGGTGCTCCGCTGCTCTGACAACACAATTACTTCTTGAGTTACATGAGAGAAATATGTGTTCATTTGGAAGTGACAGTGAGAGTCTCCAAATAATCTCATGCAGCAGCACATTCATTTTATTAAAATATGATTAATATTATTCATACTCATCCAAAAGCTACTGGTCAAGCACTTTAAGTTTAAAAAATTCGAAAGGAAATTCGGTTGTTTAGAATCCAAGACTTGTCACAGTCACAGATGACTTCATCTTAAGATCTTTTCTCCTCTTCCTTCCCCACTGCATTCTGAATCTGTGTTCCCCTTTTCTGTAGGGAAAAAAAAAACAACCAAAAAAACCCAACACAAACCTAAAATCTTTAATATTTATTGGATAAAAATGCATCTATTGTAAATAACGTAAGTCACATTGCCATGAATATGAATAAAGACTGACCAAGGGTGGAATTTGCTCATTCACTCCAAGGTGTTATTTTCTAGCTCTTGGTATTTAAAAATAGACTCCTCAATGCATATCATTCATTCAGTCAGCAGCCCAAAATACACCAAAATTAGGAAGAGAGTCGTAAATGCTGTCCACGGATTTTAATGAGCTGTTAACTGTAAAGTGTTAACTTTGAAGCTTAAATTACACTTACACTAAATACAAATACAACTGACCACTTCACTGCCAGACAATGAATATTTTCAGTTTAATCTGTACAACATGTCTAAATTTTGTGTCAGGAATCAACTATTCATTCATTTTAATGGAAACTGCATGGAACTATGAAAAAAAACTGGTGCCATGACATATACATAACGCACAGAAAATGAAACTTCTGTTCTATTTCAAAAGACTCATCTAAACAGATACACATTGACAATACAATACATTTCTACAGAATTAAGTAAAAAAGCAATTTTTCTTTTTTTTTATTCTACCTTTAGACATTTATTTATAGTAACATACAATTTAGACTCTCTGTCTACAATTAAAAACTGCTATAAGGATTAGAATGTATTTTTCAGAAAATCTAAAAAAAAACCTTTCTAATGAAATTAATTTTTGCCAGCCTCAAGAATAAAAATGACAAATTTGGCACTCACTTCTGCAAATCTTTTTCATACAGGTCTTATCCATAGCTTTTCAATTTCAATAAGATTTAGATAAGACCTGGGAAGTCATAACTCACTTCCCAAATAGTTCATTTAAATAATGCATTCAGCATTAAGTAGTAGCAGTGTTGTTAAGGGAAGTCAGTATATTGCAAAGAGCAAGAGAATGAGTGATCCCATAACCTGGAGTGAAAATATAATCAAAAAGTGACTGATTTATCAGATAACTTTTTTTTTTTTTCCACAGGAACTTGCAAGAATTTCCCTGAAAGTATTTCAGTACTTGTGTGGAAGAATAGTAATGCTTTAACTGTATTACATCTAGTTTGATGTTTCATGCAATTAAAACTGAAGGAGAGGTTAAGTAGACAAAATATAATTTACCAAAATAGAAAATGATGCTGGATATCAGTACCAGGACTAGTACAACAGAACTTTATTAATGTTAAAGAAAGCACCAGATATACGTATTGATTCCTTTAATGGTATGAGAAACCAATAGCAATAGTAGATACTGCCTATAGCCTGTAGATTTATTTTTCTTTTACTCACTTTTGATACTTATTGAATATTTTCACCTATTGAATTGATTTAGAAATACCAGGAATTGTTATTGAATGTCTTGCAAAACTAAAATTTTCCAAAAGACATGTTGAACTACTGTTATTTGATATGTTCTAGATACTAGTATTAATGTTGCCAAAAGTGTCTGCAAGCTTTAATTGCAGGTAGTGCTCTGGAGCTTGATATCTGACTTTTGGGAGGTGGGGGTAAGATGTGGTCAGGAACATAATGGGAAGATCTCGTATATATATTTATATATGTATCTGTGTATCCATGTATCCCACACTGAAGACACAGGTGTATCTAGGCAACCCAGCATTAGAGGAAGTAAAGGTTGCAAAAAGGTAAAAAATAATATATACTGATATTTGTGAGAAAAAGAGGTGAGGCAGGACCATATGTAGATTCCTTGGACAATAGCAAAGAATAATATATTTGTTCAAAGAATTTCAGGTATTAGTAAAATATACTCATTCTCCATTCCAGGCTGCAGAACAGTATGTCTCATCTCCAGAGTCCTTAAAATAACCTGTAGTTAACAAATCTATTGGTCGAAATGGATCCTCTACAGAGCCTTTCTCCATCCATGGTTTTTGAACAAAAAATAAGTTAAAAAAAATTAAAAAGCGATGTTCTGCAGCAGATGACAGATGCTCAAGACTTCTGTGTAGCAGAATACGAGGTTTTATTTTAGTTAAACCTGTTTGTTACCTTGTGAGGGGAAAGCACAGTCCAGCCCTTAAGGAAAGGAAATCTTAAAATCAAGTCATACATAGTAACTCCTTAACTAATTTTGTTTTGCTGAGGGCTAGTCCAGAAGTATGAAGTATCCTTCATACATCTTGGAGTCTTCTGCATAAATATCTATTCAACACTTGAATTCCAGAAGCCCTACTGAGGTCTAGTCAAAGGCAATAACACCAACCCAATCTGGCAGAGGGTAAAGAAGAGGGTGTACAATTAACAATCCTGGGTAAATAGTAAATACCCACTAACCCCAAAGGCCTCACACACAGTCGTTCACAAACCTGATAACATGAAAAGGCAGAATTCTGAAGAGGTACAGATGGTAAGGACTGTTGGTTTTCTGGATGAAGCTAAGGAACACACTTCTTCCATGAATAAAACATGGAAGAAGTTGTGTAGCTCGTTTTACTCTAATCAGAAAGTAATTTTTTATTCGATGAACCAAAACATAAACATGAGAACAAAGGCAGTAAAAGGACTGTATCTTTCATGAGAGGAAAGTATCTTGCGGAGGAGGAGTCAACAGTGACAGTTTCTCCTGGCTGCATCGTGAATCCCAACCCATCAGAATTTAGGTTTCTGCTGATGCTGATGAATTTTTCGGCTATTCATCTGCTCCATGTGCCTTTGAAGGGAAAAGATGCCAAAAGATGCCAAATCACCATCCTCTTGGCAAAGTCAGATTGCAAATTTGGAT
>JAHREE010000543.1:82816-159466 GCA_033628505.1 Tringa tobata | reverse complement strand
TCTTTGCTGTGAGGGTAGCAGAGCCCTGGCAGAGGCTGCCCAGAGAGGTGGTGGAGTCTCCTTCTCTGGAGACATTCAAACCCACCTGGACACGTTTCTGTGGGACCTGCTCTGGGTGGACCTGCTCTGGCAGGGGGTTGGACTGGATGATCTCCAGAGGTCACTTCCAACCCCTAAAATTTGGTGATTCTGTGATTCATCCATACCATCCTAGACATATGTGTATGATGGAAATCTTACTAGTATTTATAGAAAAAGCACGATCCTTTCTGAATAAACATGAGCTTTCAGCTACCCACAGTAGGTTATCTTGTTTGTGGGTAAATCAGGCTGAGTCCTAAATACTTTGTTGAGCAGAAGCTCAGGATCTTTAGAATTTTATGAGGACTGATGCAATGAGAACATTGCTATACTAGTTCCAAGGTTGTCAAGTCCAGTGAAGTCCAGCCAGGTTTTGCTGCTTTTGGTCAGATCACAGGCAGCTTGCTTAGATCCCCCTTCACTGGGTTTCCCTTTGGTCCTGTGGTTCTTCATAGTGATAGAACTCTTTGCCCTTGGGTGGGATACAGTGGCAAGGAAACTGAAATAAGGGTTTGCAAGCAGGTTTCTGTAGCATGGTGTAGAGTTCCGTTGGCTGGATGTCATGCAGGCTGCAGAACTGCCTGTGCAGGGGACGTGTGAAATTACTAAGATGATGCATTGGATGCAATTTCTTCTCCAGTACAGCTTCATCTCGTGATTCTTCAACCTATTTCAACCTATTTGTAGAATTTGGCCAGTGTCACGGGAAAGCAGAGACTGAGATAGTATGAAAAACAGGACAGCAGTAGATGTATGATGATCAGCGATCTCCAAAGGGAAAAGAATCCCTGCAATCACCTCCATAACAACTCAGATACCCTGGAGTTCAGTCTGTTTCAAATAGCAGCCAGAGAGGAACTAGGTTCAGGATCATGATATGCATAGAAAGGCAGGCAAGAGGGAGCTCACTAGCATGCAACCTCAAGTACCAGGCTAGACTGGCCAAAGCATCTAAAAGAAACAGAAGATGTCTTCTGAGCAGGTGACTTAACAGACCTCTCTACCATGTTGGCCATCTGAGTCTTGTGTCACAAGAAGAACAGCAATGGTTTACATCAAGGATATTTCACTTTTTCAGTTTTCTTAGAACCAGATGCATTACTTCTGACAGAGTACACAATAGTGACAGTGACACTATCAGTCCAGTGACAACATAATAGAGTTGACCAAATACTAGGTCATATTGTCATAACTGACCAAATACTAGGTCAATACCTGAAATACTGCTTGCCTAAGATGAGCTTGTCGTTACCCCCTGCTGCACTGAACAGACTCTGTGAAGTTGGATTGAAACTGAATGCCCACAGATGTTCTAAAGAACATTTGTAACAAAATTCTTTTGAACGCAGGACCTTAGATTGAATTATCAAAGCCCCAGCCAATCCAAATCCAGAATATTTCCAGTGAGGAATAGTCCACCACTTCTCTGGGTAACATACTCCAATGTTAAACTTCTCCTGCCTTATTTTCTGATATGCCGGATTTCTGAAACATGGTTTGATTTCATCTTCTCGATAGAGCCAGCCAATTTCTATGACAAGACTGCATTAAGATCTTTTGTCACAGTTACAAAGTGATTTATGTCTTAGATTCCTTTTAATCTCTTTTCAAGGTCCCACTGAGGTGAAAGATATGACCCGCTAAATCTTATTCTGGGAAGAATCTCAGGCTTCCCCGACTTGCTCCAGATCTTCAGGTTACAGTGTCCTGTTCTCCATTCAAATTTCCATCGTTAACTTTGTTTTCTCTGTGAGCTGTCAGAAGATCCTGACATCCTAATCCCGATATCCTAGTTGATCACTGGCTTTAAAAAAAAAAAAAAAATAAAGCTGGTTTACTTGTAACTTAGCAGTAGGCATCCTTCGAGCACTTGTCATCTCTCAGGGACTTGGTTTCAGCTTCATCTCATCCACTAAAAATGTCAAACTTTTCCCAGGCACAAGTTCTTCCAACAACCATCTTTTTATCCCGGTATTCTGAGAATAACTGACACTGTCATACTAGCTGAAATCAGCAGCTTCCTCAAAATTTTCCAATTTATTCCTTACAGTAATATTTTATTACTCCCAAATCATCTTCTTTCAGCATCCTCAACTGTCTGTAATCAGGTCGACAACATCAGAAACAGGAAAACTAAGAGGCAAGTGATATTCATAAGGTGAAAACACATTAGTCCTTCATACTCTCCAACAATCAATATACAGAGAAAAAATTTTAAGTTAAATACTAATTTTCATAATATTAACAGAGACCCTGAAATGTTAATGGAAATACAGAATCATTTTCAGGACAATTTCACAGAATTTACTGAATCAGATGTAGCACGTTTCCAAGGAGCATGAGCCAGCTGCAACCATGGTAGGAAGTCTAAGTCAACATTATTTATTCTTTTGTTTCTAAGGTAGCATCTCTGGCATTTTAGGGTTCTTAGAGGTATTTAGATTAACTTTTTTCTTTGCCTCATTAAGTTTGCAGTTTAAATGGAACCGTTGTAGTAACTGTGGAAGGGGGAATGAGAAAAAGACAGATAGCATGGTTTCTATAATCCAGGACTAGGGGCGTTTCAGCACTACTTTTCCCCCAGGCTGGATCAAAGACTGTGGGGCTGCCAAAATGCTTCCACTTTATCTCAACTACTAAAGTGTTCAAAAGGAAAAGCCATGTTTAAGGTTACTAAGACACGATACTTCCAAGAAGCTGCCTGTCAGGTTGTCTGCACTGAGCTTTGAGCTCACTTGCAAATGCAGAAGTGATAACGGTTTCAAATGTGGTTTGGTTGGTCAGGTGACAACGTCAAAGTTTCCAAAACTCTTTTCAGGCATGATATTTCAGCTGCAATTGTATGTAACAAGGATTTTTGGAAAATGTGATTAAAACCTTGCATCTTATTGAAGTTAGAATCACATGTCAAGCAAGCTCAAATTTGTTACTTAAATATGGCTCAAAGTAGACTGAAAAGAGACAGGTTGTCCCATAGTGATATCATGGAACATTTTCTTTGGTATTTATAAATGATAAGGATGAGAAAAAAGAGACCTCATCATGTATTTTGAAATACATATTCAATTCATTCAAGACAACTCATTCACAGGATAATTTTCAGTCATTGAAAGGCAAAGAATTTGATACAGCTCTGTTTTTCTGCCCTTCTCTATCTTAGTAGAGTTTGTGCATTTTAGATGTCCAAAAATATCAAAACCTCTACAAAGGATACCCAAAAGATCTCTCTGGTTATTTTTATGTTCTATTAATCTCTAATTAGGACCCTAAATGGTTTGAATTGGCACACACAAAAGTAAAGGAATGCTCTGTTCCAACGTAACTAGTCTATCCGAGGATTTGTTAGCTACAAGAGCAGAATGAAGTGCTACTAGATTTTTTTTAAAACTTATAAATATTTAACTGCCATAACTCTTCCATTGTTTTCTGTTACTCTGTAAAGATTCAAAATAGGTTGGAACTGTAGTACTCAGCATTCAGAGATTCTCAGCAGCAGGAGATCAAGAACTGTATTTTTCAAAAATAAATATATGTATAGAGGTATGTCTTATTTAGAAATTAGCAAAGCATCTAAAGCTTTGTTAAAATAATGTTCCAAGAATTTTTTTTTACGTATAATCAATCATATGTCAGATACGCCGATAGCTGGCATCCTACATTTTATTAAGCAATGAAGTAAGGAATTTAGAAGATGGACTGTATCAGTAGGTCTGAGCTTTTAACATATTTTACCAATGAACACTTTTAGCGCTATGAATAGATTTTTAGCTAGGCCTATCTTTTACAATACAGCTCCTCTAAGTACCTTACTATTTTTATAGCAACTGTACATTTGGCTTTTTTTAATCATAAAATGTTATTTAGGGCTCTAAATAATCAGCCTATATACAGAAGCTACAATATACACATTAACATGAAATTTATATTTAGTTGTTCATTACATAAAAGAATTTCCAAAGTAAAAGGTTTAAACCACTAGGCTATATCCTTCTAAAAACTTTTCCCTGAATTCCAGAAATCATGAGGAAGGGGAATAACATGTCATCATGTTAGTATTCACACCAGAATTTGCTTTCTGGAAGATATTCTTTATTTTTTCCTGGAAAGAATATATCCAGTCATTTAGCAGGTAACTGCTACATGTCTGTCTTCCCTGTGACAGTTGCCTGCAGGGTGAAGAGCCTCAATATACGTAGGATTGAGCAGGCATTACTCAAGGGAACAGAGAAAAAAAGAATGATCATAAAGAAGTTAATAAAAAAAATATTAATGTGCTGTTCCTCTCAGTCTATAAATGTAAATGCTTCTACTTAAAATTTAGAATTATAGTCAAACATAACTTTACGTTTAAAGGGTTGTATCACCTATCAACAAATGTCATTGTGGAAGTTGACATTATCATCAAGGCTGCTGCAACAACTGTGGCACATCACACCAAATGTGTATCTCTCACATCTAAATGTGTATCTCTACACCAAGTATGCAATAGAGATATCCGGTCAATTATGAGTAGTGTTAATTGACTGGAAAATCATTTAGCTGGCTGTGTATCTTCAAAACTAAAAGAGGTACGATGAGAGACATCTGTCCTTTACTTACTATGCAACTGGCCCATCAAATAGCTTCAATTCAGAGTCTGGCTCTCATTTTCAAAGGTCTTTGGCCTGTGCATCTTGAGTAATTCTTCCGGTGCTCCAGCCATATCATGACTTATAAGTTTGATTCACCAAATTAAAAATGTGTCAGTAACAAGAGTCCTTGAGCAAGACCTTCCAGCTACTCAAAGACAGCAGTGTAAATAAGCAATATTTTGAAAGAATCAAATTTGAAGCTGAAAGAATTCCTGGAGAAAGGACATGTAGTGTATGTGGCCCATCTACAGTCGTAGTTACTATAACATATTCTGTAATCCTTTAGAAAATCGCTTTAAGGGGTAGAAGGGGAATGTAGATGTTTTCACCAGGTAGAGCCTGCTGCCTACCTATTAAATGCAGCAAATATCAGAACAATGTCCTGTTCTGGCCATTCTTCTGGCCAGTCTTTGCTCCATGTAGACTTGGCATGTACTGTCTGGAAATGGTGACAGAGATGTTTTGGCAGTGACTACTGGTCTAAGTTCAGGTGAAAATGGGTAAAATGTCATGCTTTCTACTTTTGAAAGGGAACTGTAAACTATGTAGTAAATATTTTGAGTGACTTTTCACCCTGTCCTAGATAACAACTTTTAGATGAATTTATAGGGTTGGTCAATACAGTAGGAGAATTTTAACCCAATAGAAGTCCAGCAGCAAAGGAAGAGTAAGGTAATGTGGATCCTTGTGAGATAGCAACACACAAAGTTAGAAAAGAGGAAGCAAATACACAAAATGTTAGTTGAAAGATTTAATAGTATTTTTCAGGGCCTGTCACTGCTCCAAAACAGTGATGTTCCACTGCTGTTGTCCACTTCATAAGACAAAGCTTTTAAAATTCTTGTCAGCAAAGCTGAAATCAGATAAAATAACACAGAAATAATTAGCTGATTCTATCAAAGTAAAATTAAGATCTGATTCAGCCACTTGATACATTATAGGTCATATTCAGATGAGGCTACCAACTGTTGTGTGAAATATAAATCTGGAAGAACAAGAACTACAAAATCCATTAAAAATTCTTGTTCTGATTTAAACTTTAGAATACCAGTTGGTGGTACTCTGAACACCATCAATACAAATAATCCCATAAAACATGGAAATGGTTTATAATAAAAGTGGGGTTTGTACCTTCTTTCAGGATTACTTCTAGTTACAGTATCAGTATTTAGGGGTATTATTTGCAACTTTATTAATCTGAACCTGATATTTAGGTTAAGAGGAAACTTTTCAATAGAAGCCCTTGGAAGCAATGAACTTTATCTATTCAGAGAAGGAGAAAAGTTGCCACAATGATATCCACAAGAATATAGGATAGAGAGACCTTTACTTGGCCTCCTCTTACAAAGCATCTAGAGGATAGTCTCAGACCTCCACTTTGGGCGCTGGGTGGGAAGAAAGAAAAAAGTATAGGTATCAGAACAAAAAAAAAATTAAAATATCACAAACCAAACTAAACTAATCCTTAAAATAGCAGATAAATGGGTAACTGTAATATTAAGATACTAAGTTGGAACAACAGAAACCTATAGATAAGATTTTGTAAACATCTTATCTACACTAACTGAAAACTGGAAAATAAATCCTTTATAAATGGAGATAATAAATATATTTGTTCCTTTATCTATTGGATCTCACTCATTCTGGACAGTTAAACAGGCTGAGTTTGAATTTGAGGTCATACCAAATGTGTTCTTAGCTAAACCAAACCTTTTATTTATGTCATTACCTGGAAACATCTGTAAATCTTCAGAAATCAACAAACATAAGTGACACAGGATGGAAATATCACCAGATACCATTGATAACATTTTGCAAGTGCATAAATGTCCAATACCAAAACAAAAACCAAAATTCACATCTTATGTTAAACACAAAGGATTTTTCCACTGACACCTCCTGCTGGACTCTGGAGCAAACTCCAGCTCTGAGCAATATCTGTGGGGAAATTATTTGTCCAGCGACCAAGCTGGCTGAAAACATTTTAGACACATTACTATAAGTAATAATTTTTATACTGTTGTCAATGAAAACATATCAAAATTAATCAAAGCATTCCTGTTCTTGCAGAAGACACATAGCTTTGTCAAATGCCAAATATAAATTTCCTTGACACTTGACACCTTAAAAAAAAAAAAGAGAGAGAGAAGGAAAGAAAAAGACCAAGAGGCCATCACTATCCTAAGCTGCTTAGAGATAAGGAGGTATTAAAAAATAGAGTTCTGTGACCTGGGGTCATTAATTGATTGTTAGACCAAAAATGAATCTGTGAATAACTACTTTGATTCCCTGTATCATCACAAAAGCATCCTTCCCACATAACGAGTACACTGATAGGAAAGTTTTCATAGTCGTTTTATCACTGCTTTTACCTCGAGCACTACAGGTTTTGGGCTAACACGAGGTACAGTTCACTAATATACCCTGTATCAATGCACTGACCTTTTACTGTGACTCCCAGCTCCAGGAAGAACTCAGACTTACAATAAGAGTTTAAATTTGAGAGAGGTTATTTTCCAGATCTCTCTTGTTGCTGTTTGGAGGTCAATTGGTTGCAGTGGGGAGAGTAAAGGATATTTCTAATCATTCTTAGAGCAATGTATTCTGTTAGAGGGCAGTGATATTAAGAAGGAATGTAGGGAAACAGATAAAATGTAATGAAAGTTGCACAGCATAAAGATTTTAACTAAACATCTACTACTTCTGGACTGTTGAAATGGCTTAACAAGCTATGGGTTGACCTGTGAAACCTGATGTTCCAAGGGACTGAGATTGACAGTTGGGCTGGGAACGGTAACCCTGTTAACCCAATGAGGTTTTCAATTCTGAAGCACACAGCAAGAATCAGTCCTTCTCATTTTCCTGGGTGAAAGTAGCAAAAAAGAGAGCACCCAACTTTGAGCAGCCTTCACCATTAAGGGAACATATAAAATCAGTGCATAATGATGAACATTAGTGGCATCCATCACCAAGGGAAGCATGTGGTAGATGTATGGGATGACACTCCTTACTGTGAACACTGATATTGAACACCTTATACAAAGACACTGCTGTGTAACAGAGAACAGCTACACATGCATTTCCACAGGGATTCCAGAGACTATTATGAATCATCTTCACACTAAATATTGGAAAACCATTTGAACTCTTCACCTGCTGTCATGAATAATCACTTGATTTTCATTAAATTTACAATGATTGCACTCTGACATGAACATATTCATGATTTTGAAGAATACCCCAAACAGTTTTCCAGGAGCAGTAATCTGAAGAGTGAACTGCAAATGGCTGCCACGTTTGTAGATGGCAGCATCCACCGCTGCATCCAAATTCAGTCACTCCATCACGTATGGAAACACAGCAATGGCTTTCCCAAAACTAGCTGTGATATAAATACCAAGAGAAGCTGTGTATAAACTTAACATATACATTTAAGAAATCCATGTGATAGTTGGGCATATACTAACTGATGGACTAAGTGACACCCCATCTCATATGTCAAGATGAGCGCCAAGATGTAGTTCTGGGAAACCTCTGACCTGCACAGATCAAACAATAGACAATATATTTCTATTAAGGCCAGCAAAGTTATGCAATTTATAGCTGAGAATCACATTAAGGACCACCCCCCCCATCTGCATTACTCTGGCAGAAGCACAACACCACAACTGCCATTTTCTACCCTTTTGGAATGAAACATTCTTTTGCCTAAAGGTACTTTATTTCCCCTGTCCTCCAGTCTCTCCTCCTGTCTGTCATCATCACACAGCAAAGAGCTAGTAACCACCTCTAGATACTTTGTGTGTTGGGAGAAAGGAAGTAGAGCAAAGGACTTTATTTCTTATCAAATAAATGGATTAAGTAATTAATCAAATTAAAGTAAAACAAAACAAATTAAGTAAAGAAGTAGAATGGCAAACATTTCTTTAGGTTTTCACCATTTATGCCTTTCTGTGCCTTGGTCAGAATAGCTCAAACAAATACATGCAAGAAAAAGATAGATGAACCAAAACAATTCAGAAGATAAAAAAAGGAAGTATTTATCAGTTAAATTATGACTTGCTCATTAATCACTTTGGCTTCAGATGTTTCAAGCTGAATCTTATAAACCTTATTTTAAGAGCTTTTCTTTAGCATCTGTAAATCACTGCATCACAGAAGAGAGTGTTCTTTTTCTAGTCAGCCACGTAGTTAAGACCATCTTCAAACTACCACTTATTCTTAAATCTAGAAGAAAAATGTGAAATAAAAATGTAACTACTAACAATTTTAATCCCAACAGACACTATTCTGAAAAGATTTATTTTCTTATATCATTTAAAATGCTCAATCTAATTGCATTTGAAATATAAAAATATAGAATGGGGTAGTTGCAGTTCTTTTTATTTGTTACCTTCTTAAAGAATGCCTCAGACAAGTGGGACATGGGGCAAGTTAAAAATTGGTCTCTTCTGCGAAAGGACATTACTTACCTGTTCCCTTCCACTCAGACATGTGAAGACTAAATGATAAATGTGGTGTTTTCGGCCCTTGGGAACCTACAGTGACATCCTCTGTGAACTGAAGGTTAATGTGAAGAGGTGGGAACCTTCCTCATCTGGATCAGTTCTGAACAAGATAGTCCCTCCTCCCAAAACCTAGACATTTTAAAGACTCTATTTGAGCAGTGAGTATATTTTGTAAACAGCTACTAAATTGTGCACAGGACAATATATCTCACAACTAAATAAAACAGAAAAGGTATGTTCTTGGAAGAAGTTAGAACCTTCAAAAATCAGCAATTACTTCCATTAGATTACTTTGACCTGAACTTTTCTTTTTTTGCCATTAGCCAACAGATAGCAAAAAATGGATAAAGGACAGCAATGGCAAAAGAAAGCAATTAACTGCTGCCATGGACAAAACCAATAATGAGTAGCAACTAAGGACTTTCTGCTTCTTAGGCCAGCAGGATGAACATGCCAGTACTAACAGGGTACATATGTACCAAGTGACGGACACCACAAAATAATTTCTGCAATTCTGTTGTGCTGGCTGAATCACCTCCTGCGGACACATATATGTACATATATTCAAAAAATTCTATGTGCACACCCCAGTAAATCTGAACAACCCTTTCCAAACCAGCTTCCCACAGTTTCTGCCTTCTGCTCCCTTGTGAACTAGAACCAGCCAAACAATTAAATTTGAATATCATTATTCTCCAATTCTGTTGACTTAAACCAAATTTATAAATCTTCTAAAATTCAACCTGACATTACAGAAGGGTATGTGCTGAACAGTACAACTCATCACTGCAAGTCATTATAAAGGTAAGCATAGCAAATAGTTATATTCCACATTTCATATTCCATTACTTTCTGCTTGGTCAAACACATAATAAAAATAGCTTTGCTTCTTTTTTTTTTTTTTTTGAGACTGTTACCATGAAAAAGGACTCACAAAACACCAAGACAGGTCCAAACATTACTTTTAAGAATGTTTTATTTCTATTTGACAAAAATATGGCTTATACTTTTTTTTTTGAAGCAGAGTTCAATTTACACATCACTTCATTCCGCTTCTCCTCGTCTTTGGAAGGTAATCACAGGGTCCAGATGCCAAGCTATGAAAGATCTTCTCCTTTCAGTTTCTCTCTGAATTAAATTAGATTTTGACTTGAGAAATGTGACCACATTATCTGTTTGAACATAAGGAAACTGCACAAATCCCTCATAAGACCTATGTAAAACTCTTTTTATGATTAAGAAGGGGCAATTTTCTCATGTCCATATTTCTTAGAGAGGAATCTGTGCTGCCCTTTAAGGAAGTTGCATTCCAGTGCATATTTTTCTGGTGCAAGTTGAATTTGGGAATCAGTAGTGAAATGCATAATCAATTGGTTATGCAGCATAGCAATTAGATCAAGTTTTGTGAAGATTCCCAGTGCAATAATGATGCCATAGTACAGCTAAGGTGGCCCAATAAATGCTATAAATATAGCCGGGGCTATACAATTTTAGTATCAAAAAGTGTAAGGTTCATCCAAATTAAAAAAAAAAAAAAAAGAAAAGTAACCCAAAAAAAGAGAACCCAAGGACTAGAGTCTGAATCTCCTGTGTAACGTTATTTCTATTCTCATTCTTTTTTTTTTTTTTTTTTTTTTTTCTGTAGCATATATTAAACTTGTAGAAGAAACGCTATCTTTTATAACTTCTGGGTCTAGTACAATGGGGACTTTGAAGTGGACCAAAAGACAGTAAAGGTATAAGTAAAAAAGCCTAAAATGAAAAATAATTTAAAGACTTCTATTGCATATAAATATTTAAGTGATATCTCTGTAGTAAGATAATACTTTGATTAGGGAAATTATAATGCTTACAGGAGAATTTAGATATTTTAATATTTCTTTTCTTTTTTGTTATGCATTCATTTGTTCTTGATGGTTGTGTAAACTAAGCTACCTGACATAATTGAAAAACGGCTTTCCAAGGGTTGTGTGCATAATTGCTTTAAAACTTCATTTGTATTTCCGAATTTAGTTTGATTTCATTGAATACTTCACATTTTCTACCTATAAGTGTGAGTGATTTTTTCTAGCAGTAAATGCAGTTTGTAAATATAGAAGTTGAAAAGCACTTTTATTGTCACTCACAATGACATCATGTAATTGTGAATTTAAAAGTACCTCTAAGTCATCAGTAGGAGAAAAAATAATTCCTAATACTGTGACACCCATTTCCCGATACAGGGTATAATAGATGAAGGCAAAAAAAAAAAAAAAAGAGAGCAAGAATGAGCACTGGGCTTTGTTATCCATGATCCAATAAAGGTGAAATAAGCTGTGAAGGCAAGCATTATAGAGTTATGAGCCAGCAGGAATAGTGCCAAGAATTGTTCATGGGGCACTGAGCAGCTGGCTGAAAATCACTGGTTTTTTAGAACCTTAGACACATTTCTAGGCCGGGGGCTCAGAAGCAACCTTACCACTGCCCCCAGTCAATGCTTCATCAAAGCACTGTTCATAAACATAAATCAGCTGCTACTGCTACAACAGTTCAAAATCATAGAAGGACTGCTGCATGTAATTTGCATTTACTTGTTAGCATTTAAAATGCATTAATTGCCCAGGTCCTGTTGGAGGACAGAGGGAGAATTTGTTGGGGGCTGTGGGGGGCTCTTCCTCCCCACTGGGTCTTATCCTTCAGACAAGTATGTTGAGTGCCACTGATCACCTCGTCACTTCTCTGTCCCAAATGTCCCATGGGAGGGAGTCAGGAGTTAGAGTCTATAACTTAGTTCATGGACTCAGACCTTCATCCTCATAAAATTAAATAAAAGCACTTGTAAAAATAAAGTTGAGAAAGCAAAGGAAGGTAAATTCTCAGCATTAAGTTAGAATCATAGAATGGTTTGGGTTGGAAGGGACCATCCAGTTACAAACTCCCTGCCCTGGGCAGGGACACTTCCCATCAGACCAGGTTGCTCAAAGCTCCATCCAACCTGGCCTTGAACACCTCCAGAGATGGGGCAGCCACAACTGTTCTGGGAAAGTTCTGTATTAGTACCAAAAAAACTTTCCACACAAAATGAACTATCACTTTTTAGAGACAGGATTCAGAAAAAAATACTGCAATTTGAAGAGTTAAGTACTAGATGTATTTACAAGTTCAGGAAAAAAAAACAGAACATTTTGCCTCTCTCAGCCACATAAAGTTAACTAACTAAAGGCCAGAGTCTTTGAAGAAGTCCATTCATGGGACTTCTGAAAAAGTCTCACAGAATTCAATGTCTGAGAAAGAATGTTCAGGGTTGGGCCTTCAGAGCGATGGTGGAAAATAAGGTTTAGTAACTTCAGCATTTAATACCCAAATTATGCAGCAGAGGTTTACATCATGTAATCTCTATTAGAGTATATCTTATATGTAATCTCTATTAGAGTACATTACGACTTGAAAATAAAATTTAATTAGTCTGGAGCATTTGTCACATCTTCTTTGCAGTTTTGTTTGAATATATGTAATATGTGGACAAAACGGCCTCAATTTGTGCCAGGAGAGGCCCAAAGTTGGATATTAGGAAAAACTTCTTCACCAAAAAGGTTGTCAAGCTTTGGAACAGGCTGCCCAGGGAGCTGGTGGAGTCACCATCCCTGGAATTGTTTAAGAGACATTTAGAAGTGATGATTAGGGACTTGATTTAGTGGTGGACTTGTTAGTGTTGTATTAATGGTTAGACTCTATGATCTTAAAGGTATTTTCTAACCTAAATGATTCAATGGTAATCACCAATGTGTGGCTTTGCAGCTTCTTTGGTGCCTAAAGCCCAGTCTGAGGTGAGCAGCCAATGTGTCAAAGAAGAGAGGGTTGAAGATGGTTATAATGAATGGCAAGAAGAAGACATGCTACTCTACAATGCCACCTGGCTTTTTCTGACTTTCTTTCGGTAGGTAGGTTTATATTCTAGGGGGAGTCTTTAAGAAATGTTTAATAAGAACTCCTGTGTAGTAACTTCACAGCCCAATGTGACAATTCTTCTCTCTGACACCTTGGGTAAAGCCCCACCTATTGCATGGGCTGTCTGTCCCTGGGTCCCTGAGCTTAGCTCATCCATTAGCTATTTTCTGAAATGCTAATGTATGTTATAAATCACTGTTTCTAAGGCATGATTTTCACAACAATCAACAGTATTTCCAACATACCCACAGAAACGGTTCTTCAGCTTTCCAATCTAAAAACAAGTTAACGGGAAAAGAAACCTATAACAGTAACAACAACAACAAAAACCTCCCCTCAAAACCAAAATCAAATAATAGCCAAAGATTTTTTAGCATTTTCAGTATTACTTGATTTAACTTTAGAAGGAAAATAATTTTCTTCGGTTAGCAACTTGGATTCACATCCATGCATATCCATTAAACAGAAATAAATAGTGAAAGGAGAACTCAAATTACTGGGCTATATGAGAATATTCAGTATTAGAACAGAGTAAAATCTGAGGTTTGATCCTTATCTTCAAGCATTAGTGACTTTATAAACCGAGGAGGTTTAAATTTCATTGAATAAGTGTTACAGGATTCTAATCACTAATACAAACCAAATTGAAACAATTATAATTTATTAAAAATATATAGAAAAATTACTTCTTACTGGGGTGTGATTTCCATGAAGAGAAATAGAGTGAGGGGGGTTAAAGTAAAAAAAAAAAAAAAAAAAAAAGACTAGTTTCTGTTGCTATGGCTGTTTTACTTGTTGTTACTCTTTGCCTAAAAGACTTGATGAGACCTTGGAGATTATATTACTAGGTATTATTTCTAAGGGCTGAGAGTTTAATTTTAAGACAGGATGCAGCACCTGATAGGTCAAAAATGCAAGTCAGAGACAAAATAGAAAGAATAGTCCCAAGAATGTTAGAAGAAGCTCTCTATGTGCTGGGGTTATATTTATACATGTTTATGTTATACTGTAAACAGAAGTCATCTCTTTAACAAGCATCATCTGGCAATGTACTGCAGTGTCAACAGAAGAAATATGAAAACTGGAAGGGAAATTAATTAAAATTATTTTTAACCAAGATATGACCCTGAAAATATAATACCATTTCATAGCCATTCTTACTCGTTTTGGTTTGTGGACTCCCCTCCACATCCCTAAAAAAACTCCAAACCAAACAACTCACCACAAACAATGATTTAATTCATCTTTTTAGACATGAAATAAAGGAAAGATCTGACATATAATTCCTGTAGTGCTCTAAGTTCCCAATGGAAAAGTTTCTTTGAAACTTTGAAACATTCTTGAAATGTTCTTGAAAACATTTGAAAATATCGGACAGAGATATTAAACCCAAACAAATACCATTTTAAATGTAAGGGGAGACGGGATGCCAGTACTTATGTAAACTTGAGGTTCTTATAGATTCAGACACCTTTCAAACAGAGGTGTGGGGAAAAAAGTTCTGTGACTTCATTGGCTAACCTTACTTTTAGTTTTTGTAGAAAAAGTTATTTTAAAACTGACTCATCTACCACAGTTAAATGATATTCATCAATAAATAATAAGATACTGCCTTATGTAAAGTTCTTGTCCTACACTAAAGATAAAAGTACTCCCAGAATTCCTTATTTTTGTTGATCTTGATCCATAAAGTAAGTAAAATTATATGTCTGTTCTTTAACACAACTGTGTTTTTTTGAAACTTGGGGAGAAAAGTAGTTTTGGTTACTTTATTGGCTTTTATACCCATTGGCTCTCCCTGTCTTGTCGTTCCATGGCTATGTCAGGTCACTCACGTTCTGAACATTCTTTCTGTCTTCCTGCTAAATACAACCTTTGAAGATAAATGCTCTTAGGAAATGTTTTAATTTTCAGTTAACCATGATTATACAACAATCCAAACTAGTTATAATTCCTTCCCTCGTATTATTTTCTCCCAAGTTACAGGCGATGGGACAAGAGGAAATGGCCTCAAGGTACATCAGGGGAGGTTCAGGTTGGATGTCAGGAAAAGTTTCTTCATGGAAAGGGTTATCAAGCATTGGAAGGGACTGCCCAGGGAAGTGGTTGAGGCACCATCCCTGGAGATATTCAAAAGCCAAATCGACATGGTGCTCAGGGATATGGTTTATTGTTGGTTGGTGGTGTGTGGGTGGGTTTTTTGCCTTTTTTTTTTTTTTTTCCGGTTGGACTAGATGATCTTAGAGGTCCCTTCCAACCTAGGCGATTCTGTGATTCTTTGATTTTGTGGATTCTAAATACACATGTATCCTCTCCTGGTCACAACTATGACAGATGAAAAACCTCCTGCCACCTTCCTTTCCCCCTTGGTACCAAATCCTCCTCCTGGAGGTTACCACAGTCTGGATTCTGCGAGCTGAGATGCCCACGTGATTCCTTCTTCATCTTAAAATCTTCTTAAAATTAGGTGGTTTAGCTCAGAGAGTTTAAACAGTGACTCTGCGCTTGCCTGTCAAATTTGTATTAGAACAGGTGAGGAAGAAATCGCACAAACATTTCAGCTGGGTCTCTTCTCCCAAGTCACAAGAGGAAATGGCCTCAAGTTGCACCAGGGGAGGTTCAGATTGGATATTAGGAAAAATTTTTACACTGAAAGTGTTATTAAGCATTAGAGCAGGCTGCCCAGGGAAGTGGTTGGGGCACCACCCCTGGAGGTGTTTTAAATAACAGGTTGACATAGTGCTTAGAGACATGGTTTAGTGGTTGGTTTGTATCAGTGTTGGGTTCATGGTTGGACTCGGTGATCTTGAAGGTCCCTTCCAACCCAGGCAATTCTATGATTCTATGAGTGACCAGTTCAGCCAGCCCAGCTGCAGCTATGGACGTGTGACAGCATTCTCAAGAGTCTGAGAACTTCACACAGTTTAAATCACAGATTAAATCACTCCTCATAGAAAACCCTTCAGACTTCCCTAAAAGCACCAGACACTGGTCATACAAAAGAAAAGAAGTGCTAGATTCTGATCTCGTTTACATTCAGACATGTCCAAAAGCCTAAACATTTAAAATGGTACTTTACTGGATTATAATTAGCCAGATTCCGCAGCACAAAAGTCTGTACATGGATGGCTTCATGTATATTACAAATACGCAGAAAGCAGTCAAAACACTTCTTCAAAACCTCAAAATGGCTGAAAGGTTTTGCAACAGCTTGAAAAATCCCATTAACTCTACGATGTGAATAATCCTTGCTTATTTGAGTAGTCCCATGGAAAGCACCGGGAGGGTTTCAAGGGCTAATGGCTGCGGAACAGAGCTGATAAATGTATGAGAGAACACAGCAACTTGAGAGCATATGCCATTTTCTATGGTGTAATTTAATATTCCAGAATTTATAATGCATGTCTTTAAATAAGTTAATAATGACAGAGCTTGAGTTAGTGCACGTGGTGTTCAATTCTTAGAATAAAAGGCTTTAATCTGAAAATAAAATACATCAGGAAAATACTATGCCAGTAAATACTCATCTTGACAAACTTCCACCAGCACAACAGAAATAGGAAAATAATCAATGAACAGGATAAATTCACTGACTGAAAAGCAACATAATCCCCAGTTATGGGATTTCTAAACCTTCATTAAATCTTTAAATCTTAACTTGCATTAACTAAGTTGCTGTGATTATACTTGAAACTGATCTCTCAGGAAACTCCACGTCCAGCCATTTGTTGAATGCATTTTTTCTCCAAGACCAAACAAATATCTTTTCAGGAGTAAGTAATAAGCATTTTATTCCGTTTTAAGTTCCACAGATATAATTATAAATGGTATCCACAACTAAAAATCACTTCAGACTTTTTTTTCAGAATCACTCCATAAATGAAGTAGAATCTGAAATCATTAATGTACAATAACCATGACGAAGCTTCCATCCGGTAGAGTCAAATACCAGGACTCCTACTGAAGGCTATCATACTCAAGATTTCATTTTCAAACTATGCATATTAAAAGTAAATACATTTTTTAAAAACTTAAAAGGTAGAAGGATAAATACTGGTACTGAAGGGCATCTGAAGGCATTCTGTCACTCATACCATTTCTGTGGCCTTTGAGCCAGAAGCTGAGCACAGGAGCAGCCCCACTGTCACCTCTGAAGGCTGTTTTAAACTCTGTTTCCCAGATGCATCAATACTTAGTGGTGTTTTCTGGTCCTCAAAAATGCAAAGAGTAACATTATCACCATTTCTGAAAACCAGAATATGAAAGGGTTTCTTCTTGATGTAATTTTTTTTTAATGCCTAACCTATTAGCATTTGACATAATGGCAATTAGTTTGGACAGCTGATATTGTAGAGAATGTAGGGTACAGTCTAACACCTTCTCTTTATAAGGGCAAAATCTGGGTTTAAATTGAATACGTCTGTATGAGATCACTTCATATTGACAATTACCAACTTATGGGAAGTTGCAATCTGTGATCCTTGCCTGCAAAATTGTTCCTAAATAAAAAGTGATGTCACCTATCATACAGAAAAAGGGATGAAATAGCTCATTTCAATATTTCTGTATAAAATGTTCTGCTCTTTCAAGCAAATTAAGGAGATAGTAGTGGCTTTTTGTCATCTTTCCTTTCCCCATGAACTGTTCTATACCCACTGATACCTAATTAAGCACTCTAATCATTGAAGTAGATTCTGGTTCTCCTTCTCATATCCCATCACCCCCAGACACCAAACCCAAACCACTGCATGTGACATGGAGCGTGTCTCAGTGCTTTTAGTCTCTCTTTCTTCTGAATTTAGGAAGTGGTGAAAGACATTGTGAAGCAACCCTTTGTTTCTAAATCCTTGTGCTTTAATTAGGATGTATAAAATAATTGCAATTTTACCTCCTCCCCCAGCATAGTTTTTCCTTTCACAAGTTCCAAATACTATCCTTTGCAGATTAATTATAAACCTCAGTTCTTTGGCTGTAACTACAAAGACATGAACTTATTATCTCTCACCTTATGACTGACTTACAAGCACAAAAGCAGAGAAAACATCTTTTCTTGTGTCCTTCATAATTCCTGACCAAAATGTACTAACTGTCATTAAATATCAGGTCCAGAGGAGGCCACCAAGATGCTCTGAGGGCTGGAGCCCCTCTGCTGTGAGGACAGGCTGAGAGAGTTGGGGTTGTTCAGCCTCGAGAAGAGAAGGTTCCGGGGAGACCTTAGAGACCCTTCCATTCCCTCAAGGNCCAGGTTGCCCAGAGAAGCTGTGGCTGCCCCATCCCTGGAGGGGTTCAAGGCCAGGCTGGATGGGGCTTGGAGCAATCTGGTCTGGTGGGAGGTGTCCCTGCCCAGGGCAGGGGGTTTGGAACCAGAACCATTCTATGATTCTATGAAACATCACCTAAAGAAACTGCAGTTAGAATTGTTAGGTCACAGGCTTAGAGCCAGCCAATTTTACTACATGTTCACTTTACCCATAAGTAAGTAGTGCAAAGTCCCATCACCGAGACTTGCAGAAATTAATATAAAAAGAATCATGCAAATCTTTTACAAAGTCATGAAGATGGGTACATGGATGAAGAGCAAATTTGGAGTTAAATCTACAGCTCTGAAAACTCTGCCTCTAAGTGGGTGGTCACTGGGAGTGAGGAGGCTTTACCAGGATAAGGATAATTCTGTACCCATCTTATTTCTTACATACTCTCCCTAAACCTGTGCTCCAGACCAATATCCACGAAACTCTTATTTGGGTCAGAGTGGCAGTTCTTACCTCTCAAGAGAAACAAGGAGATGGTTTGATGCTTGCAGACGCAGTATTTATTTCCAATATTGATATATAATTTACTGTGAAACTAACAGATACAAAATACCACACGTACCAGGAACATTGCATTAGTAGCCTTCTGTAAGCCTTAAAAATCTTAATGTAGATGGAAAGGTATATTTAAAACCTGATAACACAAATTAATAATTTAGTAATAATACTCAGTGGTTGAAATGAATTGCACAAAGATGTCTTCTGTTTGAAGAAGCTTTGCCTTGGAAAATGTATTCTTCATTTTTTAAAAGCAACTATTATTGCAAATAGTCTGACTTGGCCTTCAAACAGAGACCCCATATGTGGCTTTGAAGACAATCATTTATAAAAGCACATTTGTTTATTTTCACTGATAAGAGACCATCATAATTTCTAAAGAAAGAGAGTGGGCTATGTGAAAAACTAATGAGTTTGTGCCCTTCTTTTTTACTCCTAAAGGTGAAAATTCGAGTTTGGAAAGGAGGAAACAAAATCCACACAAATCTATTGGAAAGTAAGAATGCCTTGGACGGCAAGGAAAGCTCTGCTTCAAACTAGCATGCAAATTTACATGTTTTGCAAGGGTTACTGTTTTGATTTGCTTAAACTGAACCCTCATTACTGCTATATTTTCTTGCGGCAGTTTGACTCCTGTACTGCCTTTATTCCTCATGTCTTGCTTTGAGCAATCTCTGTATGAAGAAACTGGGTGGGAGTTGAAAATGGAAGGGAAAGAAGTTGAGGATAATGTCCCAGCTCCGGATTCAGTTGTATTTCTGGAAATGCAGTTGGCAAAAAAGATGTTTGCAAAATTAGCTTCCAGAAGAAGAGTAAGAAGTGTGAATACTTTCTGCAGCTGATTTTATCTTTGGGGCCCTTTGTGGTGTCCATGTAATGGGAACTGATGGAGTTGGAATAAAATAGCTTTTATTGCTGCAAGATGACTTGCTGCAAGAAATTCCTCAACCTCTGTGCCCCGCAGTCAGTCAGCCACTTAAATAGGCTGGACTTACAGTCTTAGGAAAATTCTGCCTGAAGGCACAAGAAAAAACCACACACACAGAAACAGTAGAAAGACTTTGGAATTGCTTCCCTTGCTTGGAGACAGAAAAAAAACAGAAATAAAAAGCTAAAAACCCCACCACACCTAAATAAATTAAGAATAGCTAAAAAAAAAAAAAAAAAAAGAGCAAAAAACCCCCAAACCTGCTTTTTGAATGTTTGAATGTAGTAGAGGTATAAACTACCACCTCAACAGCGTAGGGGAGGACTTTGTAGATTAGGGTAGATGGTTGGACTCGATGATCCCAAGGGTCTCTTCCAACCTAGATGATTCTATGATTCTATATATAGGCATTATTGGGAGCCATTTCCAGTACATTTGTTACAACAGCATGAAGGCAAAAGTAATCTTGGGTGGAGGTCCTAATATTCATAGGATCACAGAATGGTTCTGGTCGGAAGGGACCTTCAAGATCATCCAGTTCCAAACCCCCTGCCCTGGACACCTCCCACCAGACCAGGTTGCTCAAAGTCCCCTCCAACCTGGCCTTGAACCCCTCCAGGGATGGGCAGTCACAGCTTCTCTGGGCAACCTGGGCAAGCGTCTCACCACTCTCAGAATGAAATATTTCTTCCTGAGATCTCATCTAAATCTCCCCTCTTTCAGTTTAAAACCATTCCCCCTCATCCTATGGCTTCCCTCCCTGACCGAGTTCCTCCCCATCTCTCCTGGAGCCCCTTGAGGGACTGGAAGGGGCTCTAAGGTCTCCCTGGAGCCTTCTCTTCTCGAGGCTGAACAACCCCAATTCTCTCAGCCTGTCCTCACAGTAGAAGGACTTAGTATTTTCTTGTGCCTAAATTTTCTAACCTGGCATATGTTAGAGAGCTTACCAGAAAGAGGCTGATACCTCTACCCATAGCTAGCTACATATTCTGGTTGGGGAGTCTCCAATTTCAGCCAAGTTTCTTTTGTAACAGTCTGATCCTTGCATTGGACTTAGCTTCCCTAGTCCCTGCTGCTGTTTATTATTTTCTGTCTGAGGTCACCTAGAAGGAGTGATGGATCGGTTGCCTTGGAAGCCTTGCTGTTGATGTCAACAAGACTAAGACTCCAGTCTGAGTTTCTCCTCTTTTGACTTAACAGGGCTGCCTAATGGCCAAGAAGTCCAATGTGCTCAAGTTGTCTGCTGATCTACAACCAGTAACCCTGTGCTTTGTGTCAAGGTAGTCACTT
Organism: Tringa tobata; assembly: GCA_033628505.1. Classification (NCBI taxonomy): domain Eukaryota; kingdom Metazoa; phylum Chordata; class Aves; order Charadriiformes; family Scolopacidae; genus Tringa; species Tringa tobata. The sequence goes on along the minus strand of JAHREE010000543.1, from coordinate 138,291 downwards.
CATGGTGCTTCCTTTCTGCTTCAGAAATTACCTTCAAAATTGTACTGGTTTTGTCTGGGATGGAGTTAATTTTCTTCATAGTAGCTTGTATGGTGCTATTTTTATTTTTTTTTTGTATTTGTGACAAAACCAGTGTTGGTAAGTCAGGGATGTTTTAGTTATTGCTGACTGGAGCTCACACAGCTTCAAGGCCTTTCCCGCTCCTCACGCTGCCCCACCAGTGAGTGGGCTGGGGGGGCACCAGAAGTTGGGGGGGACACAGCCGGGACATCTGACCAAAGGGACATCCCACACCATAAGGCATTACTCTCAGCAATAAAAGCTGGGGGAAGAAGAAGGAAGTGGGGGACACACACGTTCGTTTGTCTTCCCAAGTAACTGTTACACACGATGCTTTCCTGGAAATAGCTAAACCTCTGGGAAGCAATGAATGAATTCCTTATTTTGCTTTGCTTGTGTGAGCAGCTTTTGTTTTACTTATTAAAAAGTCTTTATCCGAGCCCAAGATTTTTCTCGCTTTTTGCTTCTGATGCTCTCCCCTGTCCCACTGGGAGGGTGGTGAGCGAGCAGCTGTGTGGTCCTGAGCTGCCTACCAGGGTTAAACCATGACAGCAATCATACAGCCCTATTTAAATAAATTTTTTTATCATGTCTACTGTGTTGTTTTTAGTTTTGAAGGAAAATAATGCAATTTTTACTATTCCTATATGTTTGTAAAAATCAGGGCCTCCATACAGGTGGCAAACTTCAGTTGCCACGTGCTGTGTCAATTAAAAAGTAGTTTGCTGTATTGTATTAATAATCTGCATATTATAACAAAGAAATGTAAAGAAACCAACTGCAAAGCTCATCAGAAGCCACAGGCAGACACATACGGCATAGAAGGAAAACACTAATAAGATTTCTGAAATAATGAAAGAGATATATAAAATACTGTTGAAATGATATAATCATTCCCTCTGTACTGCTCTGCAGTTGCATATAAAGCATAATTCTATATAGAACTACAGTATAATCAAGTCTCTGGATAACCAAGTTGTTTAATCAGCAATTATTTTCCTTTAGCTGAAGACGGCAAACCAGCAGCAAGGTAATTACCTATTATGATACATACAATTTTTTGCTCCACACAAATTGTATTCTGCAAGACACCTTTCTCCTCTCAAACAGCAATGTACAACTACATTTTCAAAAGTAACATCATTATCACATGCCAAGCCTGATACCGTGTTACACCTAGCAGAGCAAGATATCTGTAGTGAGTCGCAAGCAGTAGATCTTGCCATAGTTTTCCACCATGTTTTATTTTAACTTAACCAATATACACAAAAGTAAACAGTTAGTTCCTGGCTTATATATAATACTGTGCTCTTTTACAAAATCTTTTTACAGTAACATGGTTCTGAAGAACCTAAGAATCAGTTGGGTGAAGTCCCCAGTGTTTCCCTGGAAAAAGGGAAACATCACACCTATTTTTTAAAAAATGCTAAAAAGGATGACCCTGGGAACGTCTGACCAGTCAGCATCACCTCTGGTCCCTGTAAAATCATGGAACAGATCCTCCTGGAAGCTACGTCAGGGCATATAGATGACAAGGAGGTGATTGGAAGCTGAACAACCCAGGCTGTCGAGGTGCTGTATCATAGAACCATAGAATTGCCTGGGTTGGAAGGGACCTTTAAGATCCTCTAGTCCAACTATCAACCTAACTCTGATAAAAAAAACATCAATAAACCATGTATCTAAGCACTATGTCAACCTGTCTTTTAAATCCCTCCAGGGATGGTGACTCCACCACTGCCCTGGGCAGCCCATTCCAATGTGCAATAACCCTTTCCGTGGAGAAATTGTTGCTAATTTCCAATCTGAACCTCCCCTGGGGCAACTTGAGGCCGTTTCCTCTTGTCCCATGGCCTGTTCCTTGGGAGAAGAGACCAACCTCCCCCGGCTACCCCCTCCTTTCAGGGAGTTGGAGAGAGCGAGAAGGTCTTCCCTCAGCCTCCTTTTCTCCAGGCTGAACACCCCCAGCTCCCTCAGCCTCTCCTCAGAAGATTTATTCTCCGCCTTGGACCTTCTCTCACCTGCCAGTGATCCAACCAACACTCAGGAAAAAGGGCTCCATGGCAGTGTCCCTACTGTGTGTGGCACATCGTGACAACAGAGCCCGCTCTGCAAACTGCAGCTCTCTGGTGGCAACTACAAACAGGACCCTCGTTTCCTACCTATAAAGACTTCCTCCTGAATTAAAGATGAAGAAAATACACTGACTGCACGTCTGCCTCTTATTAGGCAGCTCCCCTCAAGGACTATTGTACTTTGTTCAAACTTACAAATGACAGCTTTAAAATACACAAAAGTGTTTAACTGTGGCACACATGACTTAGTTTGAAGGATCAATACAATAGAGAATTGCTAATATGTATTCTTTCTGAATACAGTCATTGTATGCTGAACTGCTTAATTTATTTATGAACAACATCAACTGCTTTTGCAGATGCTTTCATTTCCATCTGCATTGCTCTCTCTCCTGCTACTTGGTGAAAATTCACTAAAGCAGAATCCTGCAAGACCGTTAATCAGAACATAATATAAACACTGATTTGCCAGGGTGAAAATTAGCAAGACCATGTAATTTCATAGAAAATTCATAGCCATTCTTTTTTCCCTTCTTCTTACCCCCTGCAGTTTTCAGATACCATCCTGTGACACATGTGTGTTTGGTGACACTAAAGGACTGTGTGGCAAATTGTCCTGGGTGCACAGCAGTACATTTGAAAGTGTTTCAAGCAGGAATCTGCAGGATTTTCCAACACCACTAAAGTGCGTCCGTTACAGTCCTCAGCTCTCACCACCACCTCTCCCTTGCAGGAATTTTGGATTCAGTCCTAGGAAGTGTAAACTACCCCACTGATTGCAATATGAATTTTCCTCGCTCTCTGTATTGCCCTAAATTGTACTACCCTATATTCATTAGTAGAACTGGATGCTAAAACTCTGAGAAAAAAAATCTTATGGTTACATAAAACAAGCCTTAACTAGTTGTCTGATATTCAATGGTATTGCTTTATTGAACAATTGCAAATGAAAATAAAAGGTCAATTTTTTAACTGGGTTGAAATTATTTTCAATACAGATCTTGACAAGTGAATACAAGGTAAAGACCATTGGCCGTGCAGCAGCTCCACAGTCCATCCTCTTAAATCTCTGTGTCCACTGAGAGCACCGTTGTGTGGAACGCACGACACCTTTTTGCCTCTGTATGACAATAATAACTAAATAGGGAAATCTTGCAATAATACGAGTGGCAGAAAGCCCAGTGGTGTTTCAGAGTCTTCATTATGCAAGAGAAGAAATGGGGTGAAGCTACAGCAGCTTTTCCTCAGATTAATTATTAAGACAAAGGTCTATGAAAACTTCCAACAGCTGCAGTGCGAAGGAAGCTCACATGTGCTGGAAAGACAAGTTTTGGAAAAGAGAGTCCCCATCTCTCCAGAGCAAAAGAATTAAACCACAAGTTCTGCCAAGCTAGGTGTCTTACTTTTATCAAAAAGTTATGGAAACATTGGATTTTAGCACAGTTCAACTAAATAAAATGAAAATTCATTACACTCAGTTTTTTTCATCGCTGGATTTAATCTCTAACAAAGTCCAGACACTCAAGCAAGTAAAAAGATATTTTTCTATTAAAAATGACCCTGAAGGATCCTCATAAGCAAGGCACAGGTGATATATTTCAACACCACTAGATGAAGAAATAAAATGGGACATATTTAATTTTTTTACTGAAATGGTTTCTGGTTTCTGTTTTGGTTTTTTTTGGTTTTGTTTTTTTTTTTTTTTAGCTGCATCTCAGTTTCTATTTGCTCATAAGCTAAGAGAAAACAGACATCAAGCTAAATAGCACACAATTATTTTTTTTCTTCTTTAAGGTTAAGAGACAGAGGTCTTTTTGTGCGGTGCCAGTCGCAGCAATTTCACCAGCATGGGATAGGTTCTCTCTCCCTCTTTGCTGCCTGCTGACTAATACCCCATTCCTGGCCCGTGGTGGCACACATATCTGTCGTGGCACACATATCTGTCGTGGCACACATACGCTCCATTACTGTCTGAGATAGCAAAAGTTTACTTAATTTGAGATGTGGTGGTTTTTAAAAGAATGTGAACGATGGTAACAGAGGCACGTGAAATTGCATACATTACAGGAATGTTTCCAGTTACGTGACAGAGGGTGTGCATCTCTCAAAGGGAGGGAGAAATACGTAAAGGAGTAGAAGTTCCAAGGGGAGGAAAAAAAAAAAAGGGAAAAAAAAGGGTTACATAAATGTAAAAAGCAAATACTTTCAATGAGAAAAAAATAAACATAACTTACAGTTGACCCTGGCCAGCTTTAATTTATGGGGTGAAAATGGGACACACTCAAGCTATCTTATACAACCATAACACTGAAAACCATACACACATTTAGGGACTCAATAAGAGCACTATTTACTAGACAGGTATTTTCATAACTGCACCACGCGCATATCTTATTTCAGTTTAACTTTACTGGGACTACAATCAAGCAATATCAGTTCTGAAAATATACACAGGCTGAACCATGGTATGCGGTGTCCAGAATAGAAATAGAAGCTTGTGAAATCACCTTGAAAACACTTCTTCAAAGTAAACTTGATACAGTGGGGAGTATTAGAGACATTGTTTTTTCCAATAAGTAAACACCACAGTCTTAGTGCATCACACCTCATCAATATCATTATATAATACAGTTATATATGCAAAATGACAGAAGAATAGTTAAAGTGAAACAGGATGAAGATGGAAAATTGCATGAAATGAAGTAATAGACAAAAAATATTGCTTATTTGTTCATTTTATAAGAAGTATGGAATTATATAATGCAGTTCTGCTACTCAGAAGAATCTCATAAAAGAGAATTTTAAATTGTGTTATTGCCCTGATGAACTCTAGATTTGACCTGTTCCCCAATGAAAAGTTGCATCTTTTAAAACAGAGAGATTTGCTTTCCCCTTACACCCTTCTGAATTATTTTTTTAAAATTTAATTCAAAATGCAAATTTTTATCAAATGAAAAGATGACAGAATTAAATTTCTAACAAAAAATTCTGCTTCTAAATATGCTTAGAAAAAGACCTCATCCGCAACATTACTACTTAAAATATTGCAGCCACATGGGACCAAGTAATTATTTTGTAAGTTCCATGGGGTGCTACAAAAACCCAGATGGCATTAAGTTTTACATCCTTGCAATTCATTTTGTATTATACATTTTACCACAGTATGCTTTGGTAATACCAAATAAATCTAAAAAACTAGTCATTGACATTCCTTAAAGAAAATTAAACTGGGTCCCGACAGACTTGTTCAGGAAAAGCATGAAGAAACAACTTCCTTAAAAAAACAAACAAACAAGGAAGTCATCATTTAGTGAACTAAAGGTCAGTTTAATGTGTTGAACTCAAGGGAACAGCTTGAAAGGAATTAAGCAAATTTGGAATTCTTTGATCTCAGTGGGAGCTGCAAATTCTTGGTGGATAAGACCTCGAAGGGAGAATGTTCCAGACGATATGTTATGTTCTGAGCATTAGCAAATACACATATTTGAACTCTCACAGATAGAAGTATTTCATTAGGATGTAACAAAGCCTATTCTCCGTGTGGTGTTTCTCATGTATGAAATGTGACAGCAGAATGATTTGTGCAGTGTTATTGCTGCAAAATTATGAGCTGCACATTCTCACTGAACCAGTCCATGTCCTCTTCTTCAAACTTTCAAAATGTGTGCCAGCAGCTGTCTTGTTTAGAAACTCTCAAGGCTTTTCTTTTTTCTTTTTTTTTCCCTTTTCTGTACAAAACCAGATATTTCTCATTATCAGAGCAAACTCTTAAAACTAAAAGTTGCATTGAACATATACTCTCCTGACTTAGTATCTCTGGGTCACTTTCAAGGGCTGTGTGATAAGAAATCTTACAGAGTTTGTGGTATTGGTACAACTTCAAGCAGCTTGAAAATATATGTGACCTTTTATTAGGACTTACTTTGCCATATTGTACGAGATCAGCTTGAATTCTGCCTTGATCCCTCTAATTCTACAAATCAGTGTTCACAGATGCAAAGACTTGGAAGTGGACATGAGACTTGTACTTTTATCCAAAATACTCACTTAAATTCAGTATAACATCCTACTATATCAATTTCATTTCAAATATTGTAAATAATAATTATTTCTTGGCTAAATAATCTATTTATATCAAATTTAATTCTGAGCCAATGGCACAATTATTAATGAAGAAAAAAGGTAAAAACAGAGGCTGACAACCAAGGTTTGGCTCTCAGAGATATTTCTGAAAGGTAAAGTGTACAGAATTATAAGCATATGTAAAGACATGTAAGAGGCGTTAAGGTAAAATATTTTAAATAAATGTAGAGCAAATAAAAGCAATTAATTATTATAATGTAAATACAAAAAACCCAACCATATACAGTCTAATAAGTCATTGATTTTCAAAATACTACCTGTAAATTTGCTTGCGGAAACATACTGTACAACTCTTACACATCCTGACAAGGCAAACTTCCCAACTTCTTTGATATCAGTTTAACTCCACTCTATTTCTGTTTGAAGCTAAATGTGGATTCATGTTTTTTTCAAAGCTGACTCTTTTTCAAGATTTCTACCCTTGAACAGCCTACTGACATATCTGGCAGAGTCACAGGAATGCAGGCAGGATTCTCACAGAGCAGACGTTTTGAAATGGAGAAATCAACATGGTTAAATGTTTCACTAGTAAGATGCTGCACTTAAGCTAAATATGTCCTTATCAAAAGAGAAGGAATTTAACAGGAGTAAGCTGACCACTGGATTCACTAAGCTCATAAGATCTGAATTTAGCAATGCTGTCAGGTTAAGGTTTCCCTCACAGCGTCATCAACTTTATTTAATCAACTATTTTTAATCATCCTGTTAGCTCACTAGAGCTTAATAGAGTTCGATTTTATTTTCCCCAGGTTTTTGGTGAGTTGTTCACTCCACTGTGAAAACAGATACTACCATGAAAATTGACTTTTTCTCAATATTGGTTTCAACACACTTATGCTCAAAGCACTGACAACAAAGTGCTTTGAACTACACTAGCAAGAAACCAAGAAACCTTTTTTTTTTTTTAAATGGTGACAAATATTTCTACAGTTTGTCATGTTCAACTAACACTTTGGCTTGTACGGCAAACTTCTCTCCCCCCTTTACTTAAAAACAAACAAACAACAAACCAAATGTTATCCGTGACAACATGATTTTGAAAAATCGTAACTGATTCTATATTTTGAAAATCAGATTGTAACTTGCCCAAGACAGAGAAGGTTAAAACCTTGCAGGAACGACCTGAGATATTTTAACTTCTCAAGAAATCTTGGTCAAAGACATCAATAGTAATGTTAATCTCTAGACCCACAGCACACAAAGTCTATGATAAAATTCTCATTAACTTATTTACCATATTTAGTAGGTTTGGGGGAATATAAATGAAAATTCAACATCAGTGATCAACACTGATTAATTTTAACAATTTCCAGTTTGTCCCCAAAAAATGTGCAACAGTTTCCTCATATAATTTTAGTTTAGTTAAGCTGAGGAAGGGACCACCTAATACACTTCCTGCTAAAGAAGAAGGATAGACTGTTACATACAGTTAATTATTCATCTGGAAGACGTAGAACCAAATGGGAAACAATCCTTCATATTCCATTTCAATTTAAATAGAGGGTGTTTAGTACACAAATCCTGGTATTGACCAGCACCCAAGTTTAGAGCTCTAGATTGAATCAGGTATCCAAGGTCAATACAGTTGGACTGGTCAATTTGGTTGCGCTAAAGTAACACGACAGGACTCCTGATAGAGCTACAGAATAGTGTAAGAATCTTATATATCCTTGGTCTTTTCTGTCAGCCCTGTATATCAGAGATACCTCAGGACCTGTGAAGAGGCACCAAAGCTAAGTGTGGGTAAACTAATCAAGTTCAATTGAGTTCAAGGAGCAATTAAGCTTCTCAAATGTCAGTGTCTGCTATATTGTGACCTAAATAGCTCAGCTATTAAAGAATATCAGAAAACTACAGAACTGTTGAAGTTGGAAGTGTGCCTCTTGAAATCATCTAGTCCAACCCTCCTGCTCAAGCAGGGTCATCTAGAGCAGGTTGCCCAGAATCATGTTCAGCCTTGTTTTGAATATCTCCATAGATAGAGATTCTGCAGTCTATTAGTGGTACATTGAGGGGAGACCTCATCTATGTTTACAAGTTCCTAAAGGGTGGGTTGAAGGATGATGGAGCCAGACTCTTTTCAGTAGTTTCCAGCAATACGACAAGGGGCAACAGGCATAAGCTGGAACATGGGACGTTCCATTCAAATATGAGGAAGAACTTCTTTATGGTGAGGGTGACAGAGCACTGGAACAGGCTGCCGAGAGAGGTCATGGAGTCCCCTTCTCTGGAGATTTTCAAGACCCGCCTTGATGCAGTCCTGAGTGATGTGCTCTAGGCGATCCTGCTTAGTAGGGCAGTTGAACTAGATGATCTCTAGAGGTCCCTTCTAACTCTGTCAAATCTGTAAATCTGTGAATGTTTTATTGTTTGACCACCTTCACCGTAGGAAGCTTTTTTCTTACATTTAAGTGGAATTTTCTGCATTTTCAGTTGTGGCCATTGACATGCCCTCTCAGTGGACTTTGCATTTCCCCTTGTTGAATTTCACTAAGCTCCCCTCAGTCCAATTCTTCAGCCTGCCGAGATTCCTCTACGTGGCAGGATGACCTTTAGTGTATCAACCACTTCTCATGGCTTTATATCATCTACAAACCTGTTGAGAGTTCACTCTGTCCCATTGTCCAGGTCATTAATGAAGATGTTAAACAGTATTTGTCCCAGTATCAGTCCATGGGGTACACTACTAGTTACTTGTCTCCAACTGAACTCCATGTCACTTATCACAACCTTCTGGACCCAGATGTTAAACCATTTTTCAATCCATGTCACCATCCACCTACTTAACCTGTCATTTGTCATCTTGTCTATAAGGATGCTACCAGAGACAGGAGCAAAGGCTTTACCAGAATTGAGGTAAACACCACCCACTGCTCTCCTGTTGTCCACCAAGTTAATCATTTTACTGCTGGTTAAACATGATTTGCCCTTTGTAAATCCACGCTGACTACTCCAAATCATCTTCTTGTCCTTCAGTGTTTGGAGATGCTTTCCAGTATTACTTGTTCCACCACCTTTCCATGGACTGAGGTGAAGGTGACCGAACTGTAGCTCCTCAGATCTCCCTTTTTCCCCTTCTTGAAGGATGTTTCACACTCAAACACCTGAATTTTGGTATCTTAATCTAGGGCTGAATTCCACCACAGAAGTCAAAACATGTAGGAAAATCTTGCAAAAGTACACAGGGAATTAATCTGGTTATAGACCCCAAAACCAGTATAACCTCTGTATTTCATTAAATAGGATTTTATTACAAGGCATGGTTTATATTTTGCTGATATTCTTCTGGCATGAGAGCTACAAGACAGAAATTGCTACCATACCCTATTGCCATCTAACATCATATAACCTGTTTCCAAATCCGTGTAAAAGTTTGGGAAATGGAGAAATCCTAATCAGGCTAATACACAGTGAAGTTCTTAAGAAGGAACTTTTCAATTGCGTGTTTTTGGATCACCTGCCTAATCAAGTCTTTCACTCTCTTCTATCCGTATTGCCATCTCCAGGACACGCTGACTGCAAAAATTCCTGAGAAAATTTATTCAAAGTTTAAATAAAAAAAAAAACAGACTCAAGGATCCTTCATTTGATCTCTCAATTGAATCTTTGTATTACTGTGTGTTTATATGTAAAACACATTTTCTCAGTAAACATAGAAGTGGATTTTTCTTTTTTCCCCTTTTTTTTAAAGAAAAAAAGTAAAAGGAAAATTACTCATTTGATCTCTTTATTCCAGCATCTGATTTTAACCAACCACAAAACGTCACAGCATTCCCCACAAAATGAACTGAGCAGAAGCAAAGATTCTCTGGCCGCCTTGAGAAATTACATTCCTCCCTGGTGCTGGTAGAGCTTGGAGATCACATCTTCATGGGATCTGAAGCACGTGATTGGTGCCCTCAGGTTCTACAGTTACTTACGTCTGCAGGGACTATTTTCTGTCAAATAACGCTGCAGTTTAAGCTGTTCTGTTTCAATTAAAGTTGCAACCTTGGCCTTTAAATGCATTGTTAGCATCCTGCACCTTCCACAGTGGCAAGCACATAGTGTTCTTTACCATAGCGCAAATTGTGCAGCCATTAATGAATTACATCATCTCCTTAAATGAGTGAGGCCAAATTCCACCCTCAAGTGCACAACCAGAGCTTTCATGGGTTGTGATTTTATAGATTCAATGGGAGCTGAGGCCTGACTTGGTGTCTGAGGGTAGAATGTGACCCACTGCACCCATTAACCAGCCTTAGTCTGTGTAGCTCTTCATCAAGTTGGGGATGGCACGGGGAGACACAGATTAATGAATGGAGAATCAAAGAGTAAGAAAAAAGTGTAATACTTATATTTCAAAGTGTTGACAATGAGAAGTGCATTACTAGCCTTTTGAATAGTTGAGCATTTTTCTGCATGTTTTTTCAGGTTGTTGTTGTGTTCAGTCTCTCTGCTCATCAAAAATCTTTGAGAGCTCTTTTATTTTATTACTACTATATTAGATATTAAAATTGTCTTTCTTCTATTTTAATGTAGGGGAAAATGGCAATGAGGTTAGGGATTTTTTTTTTTTTTTTAAGTCTTTGACGAAATATAAGGTTTTATCTTCATATATTAAATTTGGGTTCCATTTATTCAAAGCAAAATACCAGCATGTGCTGCAGTTATTAAACAATCTCATTGTAAGGATCCAAAATTAAAATTCAAAGATGAGTTTAACTGTTTCATATAAAATAAAAATATCTTAAACTTTAACATAAGGTTTTGACAAAATATTGGTAGCTTAATAGACCCAGGTTTCTAACAGAAGTGAGTCTGAGTTATATTCAGTACAATCTGGGATAGGTTAGAGCAGTTTCTTGCAAGGAGATTGCCCTAATAAAACATTAAAAGAATAACAGCACGTTTTGTGCTCTTTCTTTTTCTGAAACACTTAGCACCGTAAAATCTAGAAAGCTGGTGGCAATCAAGAACCCAGTCTGGAAATCCTGGAGGTGTTGGAGAGGAGTATTTGGATGCCCTGCTTTAAACCTCAGATGTGCATTTTGTTGGGAGGACATGTTAGTGTACTTTAACAAGTCATTTACTAAAGTAAATCTGTACTTTCCTTTTTACATGTGGTTTCTCACCAGCCTTCCTGAAGAAATGTGGTAACTGAACAAATTGTCATATATTGGTACTACATGGTTAAAAACTATCAAAACTGTTCTTGGGTGGAGCCCCTGAACCAGTAAAGCCTGGATCAATAAAATAACTTGTGTATTCATATTATGACACTGCGAATTATTTCAGACCCTTGCCTTAAGAAACCAGTCCCTGCTGATCCAGCAAATTGGGGACCCTCCAGAAAACACAAAATTTGTGTTTATGTCTTAAGCTCCCCACTCCCAAGATTCATTGTTCTTCATCCTTTGTCAGAGGCAGGCACCTGAGACTGCATTTTTTTCACTAAAAGGAAGTGGAACAAGAAGAGCTGAGGCCCAGCTTTGCTTGAACGTCCGTTGCTGCACTGTTATACCACGCTTCCATTAATGCAGAAGGAAATAAATACCTAAGTTGCATCTTCCACAGGTGAAGACCTACATTTCAAGCAGGACAAGAGTTCAGGACAGTCCCAATCTGTCCTGAATTTTCTATTTGCTGAGATGCAATGCTTTAGGAAGTTCACACCACAACAACAGCACTGAACATCTCCAGGAGCTGTATGCCAGGCATGGATATTTTCAGTTAGAAAGGGTATTAGAGATGGGATTATATTGAGTTAAGAGAGATTAATAAAGGTTGTTTGGGTCATTAATGCCCTCTCAATAGCAGCACACAGTTGATCTCTATAATAGGAAGTGCACAATGTTAAAAAAAATTTTAAAAATTCCTTCACCAAATTATTGCAGAATAAGGGTTCAGTCATTATCCTTGAAAAATAATAATCATCATATTTAATAGATATTTCTGACAAAATATTTCATAGCTATTTTATATCCTCACTAATTACATGGGGTTTTTTAAAACATGTATCACACTGTTATATTTAGACCTTCATCAATATTTGCATTTTAAAGAAATAGAGTCGTTACAACCTTACATGCTACCAAAACCAAAGCAACAGCGATTTAATTGTTTCCAATTATTTTGCTCAGGGGAAAAAAAAGCTTGTTATATAATGCACGTGGTTCAATGTTTATATTTTCTGGTTTCAAATACAAACATGTATTTTCAAAGAAACACTCATGTATTAAAGTGTTTTCAATAGTATTACTGCCTTCAGTTTGCTTTCACACAAAATATGAGACTCTTTTCAAGTTAATGGATAAATTTGCTCATCTCTTTCTTTATTATAAGGCAAAGATAAATAAGTCTTTTTCACTCAATCTGCTGAGATAACTTGTGCCCATGCCGAAAGGTGATCTGTTCTAATCAACTTCGTGAAGTCTGATGGAATTACACTGAACATATTTCATACCTGACACAACTACAGAATGATACAGTTCAGGACAAACATTGGTGACCTGAATAATACATGACAGACAGATGACCGGGTGAGAAAAGTAATTTTTCACCTACACCACTTGAGTTTCTTTATTAAAGGCTGAGACATATTTGATGGAAAGAAGGCTGCTTTGCCAGCTAAAAGCTGGTGTGTTTTATTAATAGCTCAGTCAGTATTCCCTTGCCATTTTACTACTTGAAACATTATTTTGACAATAAAATACTACATGCATCTAGTTTGCATGGAAAGTATCATGGAAAATACCACCAACACTACTAAAGAGAAAAATAAAGATTTAAGAAATATGAAGTTGTTGATTATTTAACTGTTAATTCTTAATAGCTGCACATATTTTAAATTCAGTGAAAAATTCACATGAAGGAGAAAAGGATTCTGGAAGTAAAAAACCCACATAATCACGGGAGAATATAGCAAATATCTGTAAATGGGTAGAAATTATCTTTCCCGTGAGCTTGCAAGTAGACACAATACATTGATGAAGAAATGCATTTTTCAGAAAAGGCAAGTAAATTCGACCTCAACAATAAGATATTATTTTATGTGACTTAAGTATTATTTTGACAAAAAAGGTTAAGTGCAGGACAAACAATAAGATCTTAGAAGTTGGCCCATGAAAGGGCGGACCGTCTCAAATATTTCTGTGTCTGAAACCACACCAAGTTTTACTCTTGGCTGTATTTTCACTCTGCAGACAGCAGCCAGGACAAATAGCTTTCTGCAAATTCATAGTGTGCGACACCAGTGATTCCAAAGGGGACAGAGAGAGCACATGCTCATATCATTCTAACGATGCTTGTTCCATCAATTTAGTAAGTGGGGCCCTTCCACCCATCAATGCTATCATGAACTCTCAACAATCTCTTTTCTATGCCCATGGAAACTTAAAACTTGAACTGAAATCTCAGAAACTTCTTGTGATACGGTTCTACTTGCTGTAACAGAAAAACACACCAGATATATTTAAACTACATTTCTTCAGTTGTTGCTTTTATGATAGCCTTTTGAAGCTAATTGAACGCACATGTCATACTGAAAATAGTCTAAAAGCTGCTATAAGTTTAAATGTGAGTGTAAAACCAACCATGGACCTAGCAAGCAAATATCACTATATAGTCACAAATATTTCATGTGAAAGACTAAGAACTTGTTCCTTGATACCAGAAAATACACAAAACATTAACCTGAGAGAAATAAAACCATTTTAAAGTATGCAGTGTATGATATTGGACAGGTTTTGCTAACATGAGGAGCATTACATATTTATACAACATTTTGCTTAATCAAATTTATGATAAATTAGACCCAACTGTAACCAGAAGTTGTCCTAGATCTGCAAATGGCTTTAAAATCCTCTGCTTTTCTATATTTAAATATATAACAGAAACACCATTTTTCATTCAGGAAGATTAGCTTTTTAGGCTTTATTAAGTCTTGACTTTTCAGACAGCAGTAGAACAGCCACAAAGAATTGTCTTCCTCAGTGTCTCTGATGAAGCCCACAGACCCTCCTAATTTGGATCAGCTTAGCTGAAAAAAGGGTCTTATTAAGTATGATATTTTACACTTCTCAATAGGGAATTACCTGACAAAAGCTGCACAGATACACTTTCCCAGATTAAGTGTTTCGACAGCTGTTTGTGATATTATTTAATAAACCAAAAAGATCAAGGTCAATAATGTTGTGCAAAGATATCTTCAAGATAATATCCAGAGAAATAGTTCAGATCACAAACTCTAGTTGAGAAGAGATGGACTGCAATGCTCAAAGGCTGAGAGAGTTCTCCACATCGAGTACAGCTACTGGGAAACCAGTGACAAAACCTTTGGTAGCGGTTTTCAGCTAATCACAGAATCACAGAATGCTATGTGGTTGGAAAGGACCTCTGGAGATCATCCAGTCCAAACCCCCGCCAGAGCAGGGTCACCCAGAGCCTGCTCCCACAGGAACGTGTCCAGGAGGGTTTGGAATGTCTCCAGAGAAGGAGACTCCACCACCTCTCTGGGCAGCCTCTGCCAGGGCTCTGCCACCCTCACAGCAAAGAAGTTCCTCCTCCCGTTGAGATGGGACTTCCCATGTTCCAGTTCGTGCCTGTTGCCGCTTGTCCTGCTACCCCGCACCACTGACAGTAGTTTGGCCCCATCCTCTTGACACCTGCCCTGTAGAAACTGATCAACATTGATGAGATCATAACACAGAATGTAAAATCTAAAAGACTCTCATAGTGGAAAACTTGAGCCTAAATCTCCTGCATCCCATCATCAATCCTCAGCACCAAACATGACACTACACAAACGTGTGCACACACTTATAAATCAGAGAAGGAGACTACTGGAAAACGTTTTTTTCTTCACAATGACACAAGCAAGTTAAAACCCTATGTTCTTTCAATAAAATAATTCAGCAGTTTCTGTATGTGATCCAGTCACAGCTTTGGTTGAACAGGGTGAGGAGCAATTTTAAGAGTTTTGCAGTTTTGACAGTTCTTCCCATAGTGGTCAGGTCACTATGGATCAATGTTTTCCTGAACTGAACAGAGATCCTTCATCTTATAGAAGTTTCCAACATGAGAATATTTTATTTGGGAAGATTAGACGTGTTTGCTCTCCATCAAAATACAGATTTCTTCTCAATTTGAACTCTTTTTGCCGGAATGGTACATTTAATTTATGTCTTTCCATAACAACAAATCTAAGGTTCATTAGTTGAGCTTTAGAGAGTGTAATCCATCTGCCAGAGGCAGTTGGCAACAGCAGTGACTAAGCTGAAATGTCTGAGTTCCTCCTGGAATCAAAGAAAGTTGGCTTCAAGCCCTTATGTCCAAACATGGGTAAAAAAAAAAAAAAAAAAAAAGCAAAGCTTTCCTAGTGATCTTTAGAAGTCAAATGTTTTCCTCATGTAAAAACTGAATTTTTATATAGCACAAATATCCAACTCCCTGTGAAGCAGACAAGTTCTATCATAACAATACACCCAGTAGTCGAGTAGCAAAGGAACATTATGTTAAAAATTGCTGGAAAGCAGTTTGGTGACCAAGCAGAAAGAACCTTCAGATCAAACCAGGCCCAGGGGTGGACAGTCCTGGCATAAAATGTGTAAAAGCATAGCTAAAATACTAAAATATATGCATTTACAAGTTCAATAACATGCACCCATCTCTGCCTTAGTGTTTTTGCTGGATAGTATAAATATCCATTGGGTATGTGGATATCTCTTTCTGGCTGGTGTTTTCACTTTGGTATATGCTGGTCACTGTTTAGTAGCTGTGAAAATGCTTGAAACCAGGATGTCACAATGAAGGCTCTTTCCAACTTCCATTTGGAATTTGGATTGTCACTATGCTATTCTAAACACAATCCTTAATACTTACATTATTGTCTGTGACACAGCCATTAGCTGCAAGTCTATTCCTATGCTATCATATTCCCAGGATATAATACCAATATTCCTGGCATATCAGCATCTAGGATACAGTCCCCAGTTGCCGCATAAGGAACCCAGTCCCTACCTCCCCTTCACACAATGGGTTCCAGCTCAACCCCTGTAAGTTTTCACGGGTTTGGTTATGACAAATCAAAATTTATCTTGCTGCAGATTCTTTTGATTTTGCATCAGAAACAAGAATAATATTCTATTACTCATACATAAAAAACTTTAGGTTATTGCTATTAAAACTTTCTATCTAGAGATTGGAAAGAAATGAAACAAATGTACAAAGAATAGATTCTGCCCATTCCTCCAGTTAATCTGCAAGCTGTAACAGCCTGTAACCACACAGTTACAGGATTAAGGACTTGTCTTCCCCAAATGCTGGGATCTTCGAAGTATCACACTTTACACACGGGTGGACCAACTCCAACCTAGAACAGTGGCAGAGCCTCATTTCTCAAGATGCTTTGGTGTTTTTTTGCCCGTTTGGTAGAGCTTGAAGCTGTTAAATAGCAGCAACAAAGAGCTTCATCATAGACTTTCACTTCATGATAGAACCACGCTTATTTACTAGGCTACTGTTCCTTTCTTCTAATTTTCAGCTTTTTTTTTCACTCCTTTTCAGCTCTGGATTTGGGGTTGACTGACCTCTACTATTCTGTACTGCCAAGAAACTCACTTGTGCCATGTACCAGAACCTGAAAAGGAAGGAGCCGTGCTATAGATTCTTTAGCCACACCTGTGGGCGTTTTAACCAGCAGCCATTTACATCTACAACCACAAGGCACTTGTCTGGCAAAAAGAGATCCAGACTCAGCTGTGAACTACAAAATCAGCTTGTAAGTCTATCTTCATCAGTTCAGTGGAGGAAAATCAAACAGCTCTACTCTTCCTTTATAAAAAATTAAAATGCTTGAAGGCCTTCAATATTCAATCAATAGATACAATCTAACATGTAAAGCAAGAAAAATAGTAAGACTAGATGCTCAAGGAGTACCAAGTACATTATGCAAACTGTTCATCAAAACACTTGCCAAAGAAAATCACAACCTTTCCCAAGAAAATTTGTAATTCTTTCTCCTAGAGTTTGAAGAATGACATTTTCTTTGCTGATACAGCCTTTGGTCTTTCTAGCTGCCCTCAATCTATACTAAGCAAGCAAATAAAATTAAAATTACAAAAAGTAAATGAATAAAGTAAATTTTCCATTTCCATTTCTCCTAGAGGGATTCATGTTACATACATTTGATGTTTCTTCTCTTCTTAGGAATTAGCTTTCTCTTCCTGATTTCTTCCTCCCAAGAGTAGTGTTCAGATTACTGCATGCCCACATTTGAGCAAGAAAATCTAACCCATAATATAAATTTCTACAGACAGACAAGTTATCCCCATAGCACATCGTGCCATACAAACTCTTTTCTCTTTTCATACCATTTTTGATAAATATAATTTTAATTCTATTAATTCTGCCATTTATGTTTTCTGTAAGCATTATCTTCTGAGAATGGATATAGAAATAAGTGCTACTGCAGAGGGGTAGAGAAAAAAAAAAAAAGGAAGAGTAGGAAGAGCCTTTCCTAGAACAAAGAGATGAGGCTTTTAATCATGCATAACTGCTGAGCTAAGGGGATAGAATTCCTAAAGTTGTAAATCACACAGATTATGGGCAGAAGACAATACAAAAAGCGATGAACATTTAAAAAATCCCTGTTTTGTTTAGCTATTTAAATAAAGTTCAATTTGTAGTTGTGTATATTTTGGACCAAATTACGCTCTGTGCTGCATTCCTGTAGGCTACTATAGAAACAAGTAAATCAAACTAACACACAAACATTAACATATAGCAGAAATTGACCCCTTGGAATCTGTTACCTCTTTAACATTATTCTCTCTTTTTGACAATTAACTATAATTGTCAAGAATGTAAAACAACTTTTTGCACTTGAATGTCAAAAAGTCACTGCAGAAATACAATATATATTTGTATTCATCCCAAATTTTATAGGGCAGCATGAAAGTGGCATGTAAAATCTCTACAGCAACCATCAAGCTATGGAGACTGTCTAACAAAGGTGCACAGCTCATGCAATTATTTCTGTAAATTGATCTACTTCTATTTTAGAATCTGCATCTTTCTTTCTATCTTTTGTTCTTTTGTTCTTTCTTTCTTTCTTTTATTTTTTCTTTCATTCTTTCTTTTTCTATTTTTCCCTAAAATATTTTATTCCTCTGGTAATTAGAAATGTATTCCTAGTTTCCCTGTTCAAAATATTAGGGATTGGAACTAACATAAATCCAGAGGTGATATTGACCTCAGCAGAGGAGGTTTCACAGCACACTTGAAGCCCTGTCTGCTGCCTAACACAAATGTACCATCCAGAGTACATTAAAGCTTTAGGGCACCATGATAGCAAGATGCATGTATATGTTGATTTCTCTGAAGACTTCTCCCTTACTAAAACCACATTTTTTTTTTTTTTATTATTTTGTAAAAATTACTTTTCCTTTCCTGAAAATACAGCACCCGACACATTTTATATGCTTTTTTCACAATTTGGAAGGTTGCTGTCATCTGGTGTTCAACTTCTACATCCAGTCTTTCTCACTCCCATTTCTTAGTAACTCAGTTTATAATTTTTTGTTTTCATCCTTATGTGCATGATTCTGTATTTAGTACTTAATAAATGAATCCTGCTTCTACTACTTGCAGTGCTAATATCATGCAGTTCATGATATTCTGTGTCTTTCCAATGGCATGGCCAGTCAACATTCAGTACCCCACAAATTTCCTTAGCACAATATTTTCTACAGGCATATAACAATATTTACTAAAATCAGACAATCCCCTGAAAAACCCAAGTAGTAGCTTCACTGGACCCTTCTAGAAGCCTTTTTATAAGAATTTGTTTCCCTTTAAACTGACTCTTTAGTCTTCAATTATTTTTACGTTAATTGCCATACCTTACCTAAATTTATAACTTTCCTTGCAGCAATATTTCAGATGTTTTGCTAAAAGCAGTTGGATACACTTAATTTCTTTTTTCTAAAGAACATTTTGTTTTTCAAAAACCAGATTAGCTATCCTTGACACACCTTTGATAAGCCTATGCCCATTTTATTCCATTTTTACATATCTTGAACTATTTTTTCTTTCAAGACTTGTTTAAAATCTTCCAAATTACTGAAGGTAAGCTGGGAGGCATCATAGTTACTTCTCTGCTGCTGCTACAGACATACGGCTTTCATCACTTTTCAACTATCCTTAGTACAAGCTACCTTCAGCATACTCCAGCCAACTGACGGTACTTTCTCCAACATTTCTGGGGTTTTATTCTTTTTCAGTCCATTTTCTTCATCTTTTAAGTTTTACTGCCTTTGAGAATATTGATGTCTTCACTTTGCTTTTTTCATGCCACTTTCAACCCTTCTGTAAAATTTAATCAGTCTGTCCTCTAGGCTTCAAGCTCCTCTTTCTTCTTGCAGGAAGGTTTCAGCAGCAGAGCTCTTTCTGGTAGGATACATGCCTCATAATCATGCTTCCTCCTGGTGATTTCACCTTCACATAGCACTTTGACATATTAACAGCAATGATCTACAACACTTTGTACTAACCTTTCTTTCAACCCCCTCAAATCAAAACCTAGGCCTTCTGGAGATGTCACTGTAAAAGAACAACCTGCTCGTAGCCAAAACGTAGCTCTCAACTGTATTTCCATTATTTGTTAGAGATGATACCACACCAACAGCTTTCCCTGAAGCCAGATCCATGTAGAGGGAGAGTCACATCGGGTCCAATCTCTTCGCTGTAACCAACATTGTCTTTCTTATTCAGCCTGGAGAAGAGAAGGTTCCCGGGAGACCTTATAGTGGCCTTCCAGTACCTGAAGGGGGCTACAGGAAAGCTGGGGAGGAACTCTTGGTCAGGGAGAGGAGCAATAAGACAAGGGTTAGCAGTTTAACACTGAAAGAGGGGAGATTGAGATGAGATCTCAGAAAAAAATTCTTTGCTGTGAGGGTGGTGAGAGCCTGGCCCAGGTTGCCCAGAGAAGCTGTGGCTGCCCCATCCCTGGAGGGGTTCAAGGCCAGGCTGGATGGGGCTTGGAGCAACCTGATCTGGTGGGAGGTGTCCCTGCCCAGGGCAGGGGGTTGGAACTGGATGATCTTTGACATCTGTTCCAACCAGAACCATTCTGGTAGGATTCTGTGGCTGAGCTGCCAGTAAGGCTCTTTCCACGTCCTTCCTCACATTTCTTACTCACATGTCATGGAAAGGGGATTCCTTCATCCACTCCACTATTCACTGAGATTCCCGTGACAGTTCCTAGAAAATTCTGTGTGATCTCAACCAAGTTCCAGAAAAATGATGTAACAAGTTATCCTGCCTTCCTGTCCTCTCGCATTTGATGTAATATCTTCTACTGTAAACTGATAGATAGAGAACTAGGTGTTTGTGTAAGTTCAGTGTTTAATACAGCAGGAACTGACTTAAACTATACATTTAAAGTGATGCATAAATAACATATACGTCATGTTATGATGAAGAAAGCCTGTATCCACAGGAAAAAGGTGGATATATTCATATGAAGTCTACACTTCAGAGCCACTCTTCTGAGCAACTTGGCTGTTAGGAGACAGGACTAAACATGGGATTTGTAATATTATGATACAAAAGAAAAGCAAGGAAATCTATACATTGGTGATGATAGTTGCTCTTCTAAAAATTTACTCTAAAAATAATTTTATTTCTGGCCAGATTTTCCTAAAATTATTCTTGAATATTGTACCACTGAAGTACCTCAAGGGCAATTATATGCAAGCTACAGTGAGTTAGTAAATATTTTTTTCCCATCCACAGGATGGACAATGGCAACACCCAATACACACATGAGCTGGAAATGTTTCTGTTCGGGGAAATATTTGCTTAATTTTATGAGCTGTAGCTACATTGTTAATTCAAATCTAGTTCTTAAGTTTCCAGTGTAAGTGGTCACCTCAGGCTAATACTCTATGCTGTAGGTCTAGTAAATGAATAAATACAGCTTTCCACTCTACTATACCTGCCAGCTTTCAACTTTTTCATCTGATACATAGTTTTATGGGAGTATTTCTAGTCATAGCATAAAGTCTTGTATTTATCTCAACTTGTATTCATCACCTCCTCTCCTTCTGTCTGTTGATTTTCATGCGGTTCCTGGATATCCCATTTTAAAACACAGCACACCCAGAAGGAATGTAGACTTTTTAGCTTAAAGGGAGAAAAGTTCTAATTAAGAGGTGTAAATCCTTCTGTTCCACATATTTTTAAGAAGCGGTTAGAGCCAACACTCACAATTTTCCGAGAAGAGCAATCCCTCCAGCTACTGTGTGTACTACATAAGGGAGTAGAGCCAGTTTTAGCCGCTTATGAAACTCAGTGTATTTGCAGAGGGGCCAAATACAACAATCAACTGTATGAACTACAGAAACCTTCAGCGATCCAGTGGTGAAACAGCTGGGTTTGAGCCATTTTTCCATTTAAATGTAACAAGAAGTAGTGGGACTTTTACTCCTTGCTCTTTGAGCTCACAGAAGTTTCCCGTGTGTATTTTCTTTATTTATGAAAGTTTAAAAAATAACAAAAAAATCAAACCAAACCAATAAACCCCATCAGTAAGTCAGTAGTTTCTTATGACAATGGGAAGTTCTTTTATGTAAATAATTGTAATAGCAGTAATCATAAATTATCCTGGCCATGTCATTCTTACAATTCCTACCTCTCTTTAGCTAGATTCCTATGGAAAGATAGCAACTTATCCTTATTTTATGATCTGAGGGAAATAGTAGGACCCACTGACTCTTTGGTTAGGCCCCAGCATGTAAGAATGGTTCACCATAATGTATTCATACACTTAACATAGCTTAAGTCTGTGAGAGTATTGTAACTAAAATCTGAAAACATAGGTAGGAAAAAAAAAAACAACAGAAAAACAATGAAAGGCTTTCTGCCTCGATGCTTAACATTATTCCAAAATCTCCAACGGGAATAACCTTGTTAATTTTTTTAATGAAGTTTAATTCATGCTGGCATGACATGTCTTTCTTTGGCTCTAGTGAACCCAAAGCTACTAATTAAAAACTTCTTCTCTTCCACCAAATTCAGCAAAGCTGAACTGGCAGCATAAAGACTTCAAAGGGAATACAGAGTGAAAGTAACAGAAAGAATATTAGGTAGTGTTCTCCCAAAATTAAAAAATTAAACACCAACAAACACAAAAAAGTCTCATGAAGTAACAGAAGCAACATGGGAATGAGTGGCATGATACAAGCTTCTGGAGAGTGTCATGTGTTAAGCAATCCCCATTGACTTGTATTTTTTACCTTTTCTTTGCAACAAAGTTCCTGATACTCAACTTTAAGAATAAAAATATCCAAAAGTTCCCTCAAATCAGAACGAAAGACAGCAACTACAGATTTCATCAGTTTCAGAGGCAACGCTCAAGATCTATACATTTTCAAAACATAGGCCAAACAGATTGGCATGAGCTGGATGGTCTGGATGATCTTTAAGGTCCCTTCCAACAGAAACCATTCTATGATTCTGTGGCTGTCCTAGCTCATCCAACCTTATACCCTCCTTTTAGGTGGAGCCAAATACTGCATACAAAGTGCATTAGTAAATGAATAAGTATAGTGCTTGTTTAAGGTCTAGACCTCTACTGATTTTTAGTTTTCCTTTTGATTTGTTTTCTCTGGCTAGATAAGAGGTCTCAGTAACACTGGGACCATAGATAATGTACATCAGTAATAAGTAAAGACCTAATGCTCACTCTAGTATTTTTTGTTTAGGAAAACACAACAGCTAATGTTAATTGGTTTTTGTTTTGTTGGGGGTTTTTTGTGGTTTTTTCTTGTTTTTTTTTTTTAATATTTTAAACAGTCTGGTATTTATCCTGAAATTAAATAATGAATAGGAAGTCAGATTTCCAAAGGATCTCAGTGCACCACAGCTTCTCTTTAGGCATAAAAAAGGGCCTGAATTTTCTAAAGAATGCCGCTTTTGATGAGCAAACCCAATGACACAACCAGATGTCTATGTGGATTCAACACCTCTACTGAAATCTCCCAATGAGAATGAAATAGAACATGAACAACAGAGTAAGAACTGGTGGTATCTCCATCTCTGGAGACATTCCAAACCTGCCTGTCCATCCTGCTCTGGCAGGGAGTTGGTCTGGATGAACTCTAGAGGTCCCTTCCAAACCCAACCATTCTGTGACTCTGTGAAGAGCTCCATACGTCCAAAAAGATGCAGATTATTTTCATTTTTTTTTTAATTGTTTTGGTCTCCAACAAGTTCTATACGGAAGGGAACTGGAAAGGGATGTGGACCACACATGGTCTTCATGGATGCAGTGGTGGCTCAGGTGAACAGCAGTCAGAATTTAAAAAACATAAGGAAAACTGCAGAGTTGCAGTGTGACACTTTCAGTAGCCAGCTCAAGCCATGTTAATGACAGCTAAAGCGTGACCATTTATGATCCTGATAGAGGAAAAACTGGGATGAGTTATACTCGTGCCCTTGCACATAAGGGTCAGACTGGAAACGATTTGGCGTAGGTGATTGTCTCTTCCGAAACTAGTAGGTTTCTAACTAAATCCTAATAATGCAAACATAAAGGCTGTTAATGTACTTATTAGCCATCACAAAATGCATTTCACATTGGCTGGTTACAATACATTATATCGGCAGCAATCACACCTCTGTAATAACAGCAGCAGTTCATTTAAGGGGAGCAAGTATCCCTCTTCTTCCAACCCATTACGCCAACATGATGAATGATGATGGGACCAGGCTCATATAGGAGGGAAGTGGAGCTGGAAGGTGAAAGAACTGCCTTTGTGAAAAACAAATGGAATAGCACGTGTATAGGTATATCTGGGTATATTCAGGTACGAACATTTAAAAAATCACCACAGTGAAAAGATGCCTCCGAAACCTGTCAAAGGCAGTTTAAATAGGAAGGAGGAAAAAAATCCTCAAACAAAACTACACAACTTCAGAACTAAATGAAAAAAAAAGGAAAAGTTATACCTTAAAAAGTGAGGAAATATTAAAAGAAACATGTTTCTGTAGGGAGTATCTCCCAGTGCTAGAACCAAGCACTTCCCAAGGAGCAGTTGGCCATAGTCCTTAAGCTTGAGCTTGGGCTCACTAAAGAGTGGGTGATATTTGAACACAAAAGTGCACAAGGCTGAAACCCAGACCTTGTGCCTCAAAACTAAGCAAGGGTTATGCTGTTAATTATGCAAAAATTTAATACTGGATACAGTACTATCCACTGTTTCATAGCTGACTAGAGTAAAACATGCTGGGTAGTTGCAATAACAACAAATTTGTGGCAGAACCAGTGGAAAAGAAGCATAAGGTTATTTGATTTAATAAGCGTTAACCACAGGGTTTTCTTTCTATTCAGGAGATGCTCTAATAAAGCTATGCATAAAAGATAAAGCAGGAAAGATGGAGAAAAAGAGAGTCTTTTTGAACAGAGTATTTTAATAATTGTTTACAAACCGAAATACGTGCTGGAAATTGATTGTCTCCCTGGAGTTTGGTGGAGCTTAATGAACTTCAGTGCAATTTAAAGTGTTCATAAAATAATACTTCCTTTTCATATTTTTCAAGTTACAGTCTGGATATGAATTTTTTTAACATAGGAGTATTGGTGGGAATAATTAAAAACAAACAGAAAAAAACCAAAAGCAAACCAAACCAAAACCAAAGCTGTAAGGGTATTTCTTCCTAAGGAACCTACAGCAAAGCATGGTCCTTCCTTAATACTGAAGAGAGTGTCAAGGAAAAGATCCAGCTGCCACCCAGCCTGGAGTGTAACAGCCCTGCTGGAGAACAGAATGTTACGGGGAAGATGTGTGCTTCTCCATTGTTGGAGAATCCATAGTCTCCATAGGCACTGTGACTGTCAGTACACCAAGCCATGGAGTCAGGTTGTTCCTGACACAACACTTCATCTCCCAGCCTGTGCCCTGCAACCCAGACAGCAGGTACAGGATCCCTGGGACCATGTCCCACTGATGGTCAGGTCCTACAGTTGCCATTTTTTAAGAAGGACCATCAAAACACAGAGGCTTCTTGTCATGTGTCACGAAGGAAGCTGAGCTCTGAAGCTGGCGCCTCTGGAAAGTTCACGTGGTTCTAGAGGCTCATATGGATCACAAACTTCTTCTCGGGTGAGACGACAGCGTATATTCTGCTCACAACAAAGTGCTGAGGAACATGATTAAAACTTTACAAGAGGGGGAAGTGGGAAAATAAATAACGCTACCACACCAGGAGAGACAACTTGCCCAGAGAAGCTGTGGCTCCCCCATCCCTGGAGGGGTTCAAGGCCAGGCTGGATGGGGCTTGGAGCAACCTGGTCTGGTGGGAGGTGTCCCTGCCCAGGGCAGGGGGTTGGAACTGAATGATCTTTAAGGTCCCTTCCAACCCAAACCATTCTTTAATTCTGTGTGGAATAGTCAAGTTGGATTCCTTATGACAATATTCCTCAACACCCCACTGTAACGGCATTGTGTGTTAGAGCTGGCATCATACTTAGAAAACTTATTTACCTTCCCCTTCTCCCTTAATTATTTATGCCTTTATCATCAGGAAAAAGGTTTGATGTTTTGAAGATGATTTATGTTTACAAACATGATGCTGTGATAGGGGAGGTATATCTTCATACAGCATATTTCATCCCTTGAAATGGCTGTTCCACCTAATCCTTACAATATTCAGGATCAAAGTGATAAGCAATAGTTCATCCTCTCGTATGCCTCTCTCATGTGCAGAGTTCTTAGCTATTATTAGCTAAACAAGCAGGGGTTTTAGCAGCAACAGATACTGCCGTACATGGGGGGTGAGATCACTTGGAAAACCAAGCCAGGATGGAGGACAATGTTCTTCCTTTCTGATTTTAATATCAGAAACTACCCCATCTCAGGGCATACCATGTACATCGGGATACTCACCGGCAGGCAGGACCTTTCCCAGGAAAACTCATGGTGCAGATTAAACCCCAAGCCCGGGTGATTCTGCAGCACTTCTTGAGCTGACTTTGCAGTGCTGCTGTGGGCTTTGTCTCCAAAGGAGCTCCCATCTCACCCTCTGCCATTCGCTTTGCTCGAGCACCCATCTGTCACACGGCCACTACTCTGCACTGCCAAGTACAGCTTCACCACCCGGAATGTGTAAGAAGAAATAGCTTTGAAATTTGGGTAAGCTTTAATTAATTTTATTATCAGCATTACATTTCCTGGAAATATTTACCTACAAAGATGTGAATGAGCAGCTCTTTGTAGTCTTTTTGTTCAGATTGTGTATTTCAAATTCATATTGTGGAAACCCACATCGTCTGTTATAAATCTAAAGCAAAAAAAAAAAAAAGTGTTTTTTTTTCTTTAAGAAATAATTTATATACTATTCCCATAATATAGGATTTAACAAGCTGTAAAAAAAAAAACCAACCCAAAACTAGGAGACTGCATGCTTGTATTGGTTCTTATGCAAAATAATTTTCAGACAGAGATTCAGAACAAACTAATATAAAATATATCCTTCCTAGCTGCTTCGGCAAGTTTTACCGCTAGGTTTCACTTTAAACCTAAACCAGAAACATATAGACATATGCCCACACAAAGGTATTATCGTCAACAATAATAATAAAAGCAATATTATCTGAGACCTAAAAATTGTTGAAGGCAAAATAGCTCAAATGATTCTTAATGCCTTTCAGGCACATCTGAATCAAATAAGGTAATTATTCTTTAAAATGCTTACACAAAGTCTGATTTGCATGCTAGTAATTGCTATGCCTTGTGGCATCTAGCAATTGACACAGCAATGATTTTAATTATTGTAATTTCATCAGTATAAATACTTCAAAGTTATGCAAATAGTACCTCATAATCCACATAGACAGTTCAGAGTATTTGATTTACTAGTCTTGTAAGTCTCTTTGTCTCTGCAGTTTACTCTCAGATGTGACTGTGCATTGCAATTGAAGCCTTTCACTCACATCAAAGCTCTAAATCATAACAAGATGAGCTAATTTTACAAAGACTGACACTTCAAACATTAACTTGCAAATACAATTATAAGATGAAATATATAAAGGACTTTACTAGGATATCATCTGGCATGGATACCTGCAGCTAATCATATCTAATGTTTTCTATGACAGTGGTAAGCAATGATATTGCAAGGCCAAATGCCTTGGTGTGAACAATTACAAACGGCCACTCTTGCTTCTGAACGGCCCTGTAATAATACTTCATTCTGTTCTATCTTTTAAAAGTTGCGTATTTTAAGTCTTTTTTTTTTAAAAAAAAACAACATTAGCAGCTTTTTTTAAAAAAAAAAGTAGGGAAAACACTGTTCCCACTACTGTTTCTGATATGGAAACATTAAAAAAAAAAAGGTATCTCAGATAAGATTTTTAGCTCAATAATAACTCAGAAGTACACGAGAGAATGCATCTAAAATTAATATTTATGACAAATAAGGAAGAAAAAAAAATAAAAGAAGTTGTACTATCATCTAGTTGTCTTTTATTTACAAAAACACCCAGACCAATGTTTTAGGCCAGACGTTCAGTACTGTAAATCACAACTCTCAATAAATCTTAGACATTACAACACACCTCTCTTCATTTAGACACAAAGTTCTGCATAAAACTAACAACCAAAAAGCTGAATATCCACAACAAAAAATGTAGGAAACATGGTTGATCATTGACATTCTCAAAGCTGTCACTAATATTTGGTTTACATAAAAAGAGCTTAATTTTAGCAGCAGTTATCCCCAGCTCAAGGTCCACATGTGTAGAATGAGAACAGAATCAGGCCTACTGTACATTTTTGGTGGTTTTTTTTTTTTGTATTTGGTTTAGTTTACAACCTACCCTGAAGAGTAGAGCTGAACAAAATGGGAATGAGATCACCTGCAAAGAAACTTCAGAGGTGCTCTGTGTGAACAGGTATCTTGGAGGGGGGTTGGTGCTTGACCTGACAAGCAGTCTGTGTAGGTCAAATGTGGTAACACCCAGAGGCAGTCCAATAAAGAAGGATATAGTGGTGTGTTGTTGTTTGTTTTTTTTTTTAAGCTAGAAATGACATTATAATCAGAGAGAAATTTTCCGTAACAGAAAAGTCTGAAGGCTGGACATGACATGAAAACTTCTTCACAAAAACTGCCATTGAATTCCTTTGTTCTTATTATTGCTTGATATTTATCATTTAATTTTGTAAAGGAGAAGGGGAAGAAGAAATAGAAAAGGGAGAGAGAGATATAATAAGAATGCTTAAAATCAAAGAACAGCCTTTATATAATTAAACTAAATTTGGAAAAATAGAGGTCTGAGGTAAAATATGAGAAAGACCTATAAAGTCATGAACTGTTTGCAGAAAGCATATAGGGAGCAATTAACTTGCACAGTAAAAGAATGAGAAAACAGCTGATGAAAACTGGGAGAAATTAGATTTAAAGCAAACAAAATTAAATACTTTTTTAATGCAACGTGTCATTAAAAGGCAGAAATCGCTGCCTCAATATTTTGAAGGCAGAGGTAATAAATGAGCTAAAAAAGTACTAATTAATGAAAAGGGGGTCTCTGTCCAGAACTATAAATGTTCTGGCAAGGATGCAAAGAGTGACCCAGGAGGCCCCTCGGGGAATAACTGCTGGAAGCTGGAAAGATACCACTCCATACTCACCATTTCTCTTTGACTTGTGAAGTATTTGGTACTGACCACTGTGACAGACAGAAAACTCGCCCAGAGCAACTGTTCTGAGTTTTCTGTGAAAGACAGTGATTGTAATATTTTGCACATTAACAAGCGTATAAAATCTTATAAAATCACAAACTGTAAAAAATAGCATGAAAACAATGTATCGTATGAATATACAGTCCGTTTGTGAAACAAATCTCTGCCTGTTTACACATTCAAATGTAACTTGGTCTCTCAGATATTTCTCCAGCAGAATCAAGAGGAAGTCAACACAGGAAAAAAAACCCCAAGATGTCAACATCAAGCATTTCAGCCAAGTTGTAGCCTACCCAGGTAAAGGATGACTTGCAAATCCACCTCATGTAAGGAAAGGGAAGGAATCACTTGAAAGGAGACAGAAAATCAGACAGCAGCATGAACAGCTAAATAAATTCATCTAACAAACAATGAAACGCGGAATGATGACAATGTTGAATCACTCCTACATAAGAGGTTGGTGATGGAAGTGACATACGGATGGAATCACATGTAAGAAACTGAAAACATCACAAACGAGAATTAGTTTTGCATATGCCACTTGCTGCAATTATTCCAGATATTAATAATTTTTTTTCTTCTTTGTTCTTTTTTCTTCTTTTGTTCTTCTTCAGTTCACTGGCTCACACATTCCCACCATTTTAGAAGGCTTCCTTCAACTGATGAGGAGATGAGAATGGTTTAATAAATTAAGAATTATTTCAGTGGGAAAAATAGGCTGCCTATGTCTCTTCCTGCATGTCTTGTGGAAGCAAAATATTTAGTCATTTTATATATCTATATCTGATCGTTCAATACCTGTTTCAGTCCAAGCTACAAAACCCACACAACATTAAATTAATCAGAATATATTTTGCACCTGAATCTCTATCTGTGCATCTAAGTGGCTTTTCTTTTTTTTTTTTTCCACAGGTAATACCTTCTTTCAACACCACTCGAATGGTGGTTGTATTCCTGCAGCACTTCATTTTTCATGCCCTGGATAAAAATATTAGTTCAAGAATTGACAGTACTGTAAGAACCAAAATATTTTACATCCTAGCTGAAATCTAGTGAAAATATATAAAAAAAATAAATGTATAGGTTACATGATTCAACCAGCTTTTGATCCCTGTAAGCAGTGCTTCCATGGGAAATGCAAAACAGATTGAAAAAGTGCTATGGGAAAATTTTACCATCATTATCTCTGCTGCACCAAAGGACGGAAGTAATTGCATTTCCATAACTCCTACACTGGCACTTTTCCAACCCTTAAAAGTTTTTGGAAAATAAAAAAAAACCACTGTTACTGCAAGACTAGCACCAAGAAATCAATATGCACAAAATATAATTTTCAGACAACTCAAAATAAAGGCTGCGTTGCACATACTTGGGGTGCTCTTTTGGGGAGGGGAAGATGTATGACTTGCTAAGATGCATTAAAACCCCCACAAAAACCTAATCGAATCCAAGTTTAATTTTTAGCCTCTTGACTTTTCTTCCTGTTAATTAACATTGGGATCTCATCCAAAAGTATTTGCACAACATTCATTTGCTAATAAATTAAATAATCTCAACTATTGCTGGGAACAGTGCATCCTTATAGTCTAAGACGCATGTGTTCCAGAAATACTTTTCTTGTAACCGTTAAAAGTGACTTGGAGCATGATTAAAAACCATGTAACACTAAATTCAAATTAAACACATCGGTAATTAGATTCACATGTGTTTAGAGCAACACAATAAACCAGTACACACACAAATATTTATATCAGGAAACCAAAGTAAACAAGCAACGACAGAAAGAGAACAGGATGGAGACTGAAACATTATAGTCTTTGTATCGTACCATACAGTACATCGACATTTTTGAGAAGAGTTAGTGTTCCCTATTGCAAAGTGTGCTACGATGTTTTATGAAGACTTTAAAGAATCTGTCCCTGCTGTGATGGTGCAAACCACAAGTTGAAGTATTTGTAATTACAGCATGAAAAAAAAACCCACAAAACAAAAACCCCAGACCCCCCCAAAACCCCAACCTGTTAAAAACTTAATTTTTTCCTCTCTCTACTCTACAAATCCCAGTAAATGTTTCAGATTTTGCTCAAAGCCACTTTGTCCTACATCAGGAATGACTGTTTTAAACTCTATGAATCAGTTACTTGGAGTGAGGAATACCAGGATGAGCCATCCCCAGTATATGCCAGGAGATACGTGTAAAACTGGTGATCAGTAATAATCCCATGAATGATGTAGAGAAATGTTAGAATGAAAGGAAAAAGCATCATTTTCTTACTGGAAACTCTCACTGAAAGCAAAACAAAGCAAAATGAAACAACAAACAAACAAAAAACCCAACCCAAAAGAAACAAACAAAAAACCAGCCCAAACAAAGAAAAAAAAAACGCAACCAAAACCAACCAAACAACCAAAAAATTACCTTTGGACAAGTCATAAAGTAAATCAAGTATTTCATCAGGTAATTTTCTTTTTCTCACCACTAAACACTAAATATTTATACATATTAAAATAAAAATTTAATTGATACAAAACCCATCATTGTCTTGCTCTCACCCATGCCTAAAAACCCCGAGATGAAAGAGAATTCTTATCTGTATCACCTGCAGGAACCAAATTCCTGAGGATTCTGTACCTAGATGGATATGCCACATCCAAAAAAGAAAATTAGAAAATGATCACCAGATGAGAAATGAGGAGCCTCAATGGTTTCAGTTCTGAGTTCTTGTTTGGATCTAGTCTCAGTCATGTCAAGTTACCACCATCAGTGCCATTTGGTGCTTCATTTGAGAAATAAACAGTGTTATTGATCCAGTTTATTTTGATGAGTAAACCTCACTATGTCCCTTTTTAACCCAGTTTAAGCACACCTTCCAAGAGTTGGATCCAAAACCTTCAGAATAAACAAAGTAAATTTAAGAGAGAGTAAAAGCAGGAGCATTCTTCCCAGCAGACCCACCCTGTGACTTTGTCTTGTAACGGAAAGAAATGAAAACTATAAAAAAAAAAAAGAAAGAAGAGTCTTAAAATTTATTTCTCAATTTACAGCATTTGTGGTCAAAAGCATTTCCTCATGCAAACTCTCAGACTGCTGCATGAAGTGACAGAGGTGCAGCAGAATTCAAAGAGCCTTGATTATATTGTACATGTATTTCATGTCATAAACATATGAAACATTTAAAATATGGTATTAAATATGTAACAACATTTCCTGGCACAGAAAGAACAAAGGTGTGAGAGAGCAGTTTTTTAAAAAGCTTTTAAATAATGCTAGTAAGAAATGTCCCAACATGATAAAAATCCTGTCTTAGAATAAGTTCCCCTTCATGGTATTCTCTTTGTTGTAGATACAGGCTGTTCCTGAATAAAGCCCTGCTGGTTGCTTTAAAAAAAAAAATTAAAAAAAAAAAAAAGTTTTAAACTATTTAAGTGCTACATAATTATTTTAAACCATTTGGCAGAAAAGATGGCTACAGGTTAAGGATTAAGCAGTTGGTGGTGGTTACGAGCAACACTTTTAAATAACTGTAATAGTACCAAGAGATGCTTAGAATTTAAGAGAACTTGATATATGTATTTTTTTAAAAAGAATCACCATCTTATCAACTTGTTCCTGCTGCTTTCCCTTGAGTAGGAGAAACTACCTGACTTTCTTGTTACAAGTTCTGAATGACACTAAACCGGAGTGCATAATGTTGCCCAGTGTCTGAAGTACTTTGGATCATACGCAGAAAAAAATAAAAATCAGAAAAGGAAGAAAAAAGAAAAAAAGAAGACTAAAGTTTAGACATTGCTGAAAATAACCTACTTATATGAAAAACAACTGTTCTTCTCACCATTAGGCGCTGTTATACTGGCAAATGGAAACTTCTGTTTTCTACATCAGCCCTTTCAGTGGACCAGTCTTCCTGACACCTGAGGACAGCGCAAAAAAGAGCTAAATTGGTGCAGAACGGGTCAGGCTTGGATCTGTCAGAAGTCATGTGAAAACCTCACAGAATAAAAAACCTCAATCTGCTCTGTTTTTACGAAGATGTTACCAACTGAATCAGTCAGAAACAATCTTCTGATAGACTTCAAGTTTCACAGCAGTCCCTGGGTGCTGTGTTGAAGAAACAACTGGCTTGGCTTCCAGTACCATTCTCTTTGTGTATCCCCATCACCTGTTCAGAGAATCACAGAACTGCCTGGGTTGGAAGGGACCTTTCAGATCATCGAGTCCAACCATCTAGTTCCTTTAGAAAAGTCACAGAATTACAGAATGATAGGCGTCGGAAGGGACCTCTGGAGATCATCCAGACCATCCCTGCCAGAGCAGGGTCACCCAGAGCAGGTCCCACAGGAACGTGTCCAGACGGGTTTGAATGTCTCCAGAGAAGGAAACTCCACCACCTCTCTGGGCAGCCTCTGCCAGGGCTCTGTCACCCTCACAGGAAAGAGGTTTTTTGGCATGTTCAGACAGAACTTCCCATGTTCCAGTTTGGGCCCATTGCCCCTTGACCTGTCACTGGGCACCACTGAGAAGAGCCTGACCCCATCCTCTTGACAGCCACCCTTTCGATATTGCTCAGCATTGATGAGGTCCCCTTTCAGTCTTCTCTTCTCCAGGCTGAACTGCCTCAGGTCTCCCAGCCTTTCCTCATCAGAGAGGTGCTCCAGTCCCTTGATCATCTTCGTAGCCTCCACTGGACTTTCTCCCAGTAGTTCCCTGTCCTTCTAGAACTGGGGGGCCCAAAACTGGACACAGGACTCCAGATGTGGCCTCCCCAGCGCAGAGAACACTATCCCAAGGGTCTGCTCGGTATAGTCCTAAGAGAGAGGGGGAAAGAGAGCATGCCTTGTGGTTCTCTCCCAGAAAATTTCTCCCTGCATGGCTGGGAATACTGCTGAAGAGCCAAGCGTGACTACCATATTGCCTCGTAAAGACAAACTACCAGCAGCATGAGTTTCTGATTGCCCTTTGAGTTTCAGGCACTGAGGAAAAAAGGTAGTTTTTCCTTGCCTGGCTTAAGAAGTAAAGTTCATTCAGGCTGCCGGGACTCCTGGGAGTCACAGCACATCTCCTCACAGGCAGGCTCCTTCCCTCCAGGTCCACCTGGAATTGCGAGGACGCAGGTAAATAAGGCAGGGCACAAGGTTCAGTGGTGGCACATCTCCGCAGGGTACTAACCCCATAGGAGACACTTGCCTTTTTTAATTTTCTGTGAGTCCAAGTATATGAGATCAGCTTTCCCAGTCCTGGAAGAAATTTCTCTGCCCAGTGAGACTGCAGTCTGAAACTACTGTGTTGAAACAAATTACATTTTGCTCTGGAACATATATAGAAGTTTCCTCTTCTTTTTTTTTTTTTTTTTTGGCCTATAGTAATGACCCAAAATAGCCCTTCTGCAGTCCTCTTTGGATCCATGGAAAGTCTGATATTATTGTTTTGCATCTTATTGTATTACCAGTTCCTCTAACCCCGCACACTGAATTCCCATTGGCATGGAAAGGCTGCACCCACTCGCATGGAAAGGGTCCACACAAAGTTGTTTTGGTGGTTTTTTTATATACATGGGACAAATCTCAGAAAGGGAAAAAATAATCTAGAGATCAGTAAAATCTTTCCCTGTGGTACTGATAAATATGCAGATGATGGAAGAAATATTTTTAATAGCCATATTTGCACCAACGGCAATGAAACAATGCAAAGTACTCACACAAAAAAATGGTATGCCAGAAGTTTTTCAGTTACTTTTAACACAAAATAATCGCTTCATCAGAAATCTCCCTTTCCCAACACCTCCTGTGCTGAGCAAGCAAGATGAACGAGCAGCACCTCCTCTACCTGGCTGGAAAGGAAAGGCTGGAAGATGCAGCCTGTAGCGCTCCTTCTCTACAAAGCACCCCAGAGGATGCCGCAGAGGATCCAGTCGGAAACGCCGAATTAATCCACGCAGGAAGGGCCACGTGGCCTCTTTAGAGAGCTCTCCATGGCAGACATCTGCTTTCTCCGCTCCCAGCCCCGTGTCTGCTCTGGTGGTGCACGCACTCGTTCCCACCGGTACCCTCTTTACCCTTCACTAAACACGCTCGCTTAATGCAGCCTTTCAGCTGGTGGGAAATAGGTCCCTTGAAGGCTGTCATTCCCTTTCCGTAACCCCCTGGAACAAAACAAAGAGGTGATCTGACTTTCTGCTCTCCAGAGTTCACTTGGGATCAATTCTAACAACTCTTATAATGTCGAGATTAGGCAGCTTTTCCTCCTCCTTGTTAACAAGGCAATGACAAAGAGCGAGAGAAGTCAATTTTCTTTTCAAATAGAGCTAAGAAGCCACCCGTTAGTAAATAGAAAAGTTACAAATAAATAAGCGGGGATTCTGGCTGGTGAAGCCCTGCAGTACTGCTTCTGGGCCTGGCGGGGGGGGGATCATCTTTAGGGAGCTCAAATTGGGATTCCATAGGCTTTAAAGAGCAGATGCAAATCCCCGGAGACTCCTTTTTTAAGGTTAAGCTTGAAATCTGCCCTTTTGAAAGGGACAGCTGCCGCCCTGACCACTGACCCCATTGCTTCTCCGGACAAGGTCCTCAGCAACAGGGAGGTGAAATCTAACCCGCCGTTCCTCAGGTGCAAGCAGGAGGCAGGACCTGGCACCTCCAGACCGCGGCTGTTGGCGTTTCCTCTGAGCTGGCTGAGAAGCAGAAAGCAGACCTCACGGACCATCCTGGAAATAACAAGGTCAAAATGACCTGCTCTGAAGGAAAGTCCTTTAAACAGAGGGCTTTCAGGAAGGCGTTTGGCCAAGTGGCATCAGACCTTCCCGCCAGCAATAAATCTCACCTGCCTTCGACGTTGGGAAAACATTCTTCACCCTGCTCACTTCGGTACCAACGCCGATGGGTTTCCTCCCAGTCGGCTGATTTATGAGGTGAGTAATGTCTCTCCCAGAGCAGGACTGTAAACCCCTGCTATCCATTCATAGGGACTAGAAAAACCATCAAGGGCTGCACGGATAATAAAGTGTTGCTTTTCTTAATTACTGAAGTGATTACAGGAAAATAACCATGGAGCGTGTTCCCACCACTGTGGTGGGTCATCTCACAGCATGCACAGAACCTGTGCTGGACCTGTGCTTAGCACCCTGTCCGTGCTAAGCTAACAGCCAAGCTGGGAAAAATAAAGAAATAAATCAAATAGTGCTTTTTATGCACTTCTCAACAACGTATCTCACCACTGTTGACACAACTGAGCGGGTGGATAAAAGGTCCTGTCCTTCTTAAAACTGCTTCACCTTCAAACACTCCTGATGGAGTTATCACTGCAGTCTTGCATAAAGGACAATTACACTCCAAAAAATCTGCGGAGCATAAAACTAGATATTTTTGGAAAGTGGTACTAGTTGGTGCAGGTCTTCATCTACTCATACAGAACCACAGATTCAGGCAGGGGTTGGAAGGAACCTTTGGAGATCATCTAATCCAGCACCCTGCCAGAGCAGGGTCATCCAGAGCAGGTTATTAATAATCAAAATTATATAATCAATATAAAAAATCAAAGCAGATTTGATTTCAAAGTCCTCAGAACCCTCATCTAAGTAGCCATTGCCTGTTGTGAGATGAAAGGTCTCCTGAAAGCAAGGCCAAATGAAGGAGAGGTGAAGGGATGGTTTCCTACAGGTTCAACCTGAGAGGTGTCCTGCAGCTGGCCCTGGAGATGCCAGAAAGGGGAGGATGCAGGCAGAACATTCAGTAAAAGTAGGTGAGAAATGATTTAGCAGCTGTAAGTGATTTCCAGACTGCAAAGGGACTGACATTTTAGGCAAACACTGAAACAACTCTTCCAAATTCTTGTTAAAGGCAAACCAGTGGCCTGATCTTCCCCACAGTTGTACTATTTACCATGACTTGTCCTTTGCAAAGAGGAACACAAAAGGAAGAACTGGCTTTAATGACCCATCTAGAAAGGATTAACTGTGATATAATGTAAAAAAGTCTCGTTTCTCTGGCCTTCTCCTTCAAATGAAGCTCCCGGTAGTTTATCCAGCACTAGTTTATTGAGTTGTGCTAAGGGATGTAGGGAAATAATTGACCGAGACTCACTGCATAAACCTGAATTCCATAGGTAGAACACCATGGTAGAAATAGATTGAAAGAGCATTAAAAACTGTCTTTTAGCTCTTTGTTACAATCCAAACATCGTATAAGGTGTACCAAAAGTTTAGGAAAGAACGAACTGTCTTACATTCCAAAAGAAAAAACCAAACCCAACAAACACCACCAAAAAAACCAAACCCAACTCAAAACCAAAACTCAGCAACAACAAAAAACCCACATGAAAAGCAATCATTTTTATAAGATTTATTTAATTTAACAGGATAATATTTTTTCTCCTTTGATAATTACAATTATATGTAGCATTCGCTGGAAGAGGCTAATCTCTCTTCCTTGTGCAGTAAGAATAATAGCTATTCTCTAAGTGCTTAGAAAAAAACCAAACAAACCAAACCAACACAACCTTTCTGTTTCCAGACCACTTTTTAAATACATTCTTAAACACTAAAATTACTAGTATTTCTTATTGAACTGTTTGTAGTACACACACTCACTCTTTAAGCAGATAAATGGTCCATCATTTAAGTAATCTCACAGTGACAAACTTCCTCAAATAGGGACTGTTTTTAAGACATTATTCTTAAATTCTTAATTTTAATTTTTTTTAGTTACATTAACACGCAGAAGTGTGCACTGAGTTGCATTTTTATAGATAACAAACACCAGTAAAATAGATATTTTTTCCCTTAGAAAGTGAAAAAGTTTTTTTTTTAGTTCAAATCTCTTATTAATTTAAATAAGTACCAAATGCAGCTAAAATACAACAATGTTAATCCTATCAATATTACTAAAAACATGTATTGATTAATTCAAATGTGTTTATAAATATTTGTTCAGGAGCATTTTCTTAATGTCCAGCATTTTGACATTTGCTGCCAGTTCTAGAAGGCCTTTTCTATGATGTTTTCAACCTGAAGCTTTGGGATTAAAAAACAAAATAAAAAATTACTAATATACAAATTTCATGGGAAAGCTTTTTTTGAGTTCCTACAACACTGCCTTGACTAGGCAATAAAAATTACTATGTCCTGGAAAATATGTGAGAATGAAAAAAAAATCACAATTAAGGTAATAGAACTAAAATTTATAGATAGTCTGGAATATTGAAACAGAGCTACTACAGCTTTCAATATTTCTAAGTAAGGTTTATAATACAAAGGTCCATCTTTACAGTATTTTATCCACCAGGCATACAAAGAACTTAAGTGCCTACCATACTGACCAGCCAATATAATTTTAGAATCATAGAATGGTCCAGGCCAGAAGGGACCTCCAAAGGTCCTCTAGTCCGACCTCCCCGCAGTCAGCAGCGACACCCCCAACTAGACCAGGTTGCCCAGGGCCTCGTCGAGCCTCACCTTGAATATCTCCAGGGATGGGGCCTCAACCACCTCCCTGGGAAACCTGTTCCAGTGCTCCACCACCCTCACAGTAAAGAACCTTCTCCTAATCTCCAATCTAAATCTGCTCCCCTCTAGCTTAAAGCCATTGCCCCTCGTCCTGTCACTACAGGCCTTTGTGAACAGGCTCTCCCCAGCCTTCCTGTAGGCTCCCTTCAGGTACTGGAAGGCTGCTATTAGCTCTCCCCTTTTCAGAAGTTACAGATCTTCTCTAGTTTTTACCAAAAGTTTATTATAGCTCTACCTTGATTAATATGTTTCCTTTCCCATCTGTAGGGAATTTTATAAGTTGTGAGAAGTCTAGGCCATTTGAATACACAGTCTCGCTAAAATTCACAATGTTAAAAACTTATAGCTAGTAGTTTCTCAGAGAAAATCAAGATTTCAAGAATTCTTATGAATTTTTTCTCTCATCAGGGAGTCAGAAATGCTGCTTTCTGAGCAATCACAACTAGCCAGGATTCCAAATATTGAGTAAGACATTTTCAGTAAACAGCCTTTTTGGAAGCTGCATATAGTAATGTATTTGGGGAAATGCACCTGCTACCTGATACATTATATGCAGAAATAAATAAAAACATTAGTTTATTTGTGGAGAAAAAAGCGCTCAGGTCTAATCTCCGTATCCAAAATTAAACACAATAGGAAATATATATCCAAACCATTGTGGTTTGTGAGGGTTTTCGTACCACGTTTCACAGGTGTAATGTCAACAAAATACTGTCTATACATGCTGGGCTGTAGAAGGCATCTGTGATCAGCGATGAAATAAATGTTTTAAGAATTCAGCAAACTATGGGAAAACTATCAACATTTCTGAATCCTCTAATTTTTTCATAAGGTCCCTTTGTAATGGCCACTGTGATTTCTCACTCCTTGTTTTTTTCACGATAATGCTCAGTTGGTAAATTAATTGAATTTGCAACAGAAGGTAAA
The DNA here is from genome assembly GCA_033628505.1 of Tringa tobata. Classification (NCBI taxonomy): domain Eukaryota; kingdom Metazoa; phylum Chordata; class Aves; order Charadriiformes; family Scolopacidae; genus Tringa; species Tringa tobata. The sequence continues at coordinate 98,868 of JAHREE010000543.1, read as the reverse complement.
GGAAACAATCTTTTCAGAATGGCAAGAGGTCTTTTTCTTCCCTTTCTTTAAAAGGGTGTCTCTATACATAACTGTTCATCATCCTCTGGCTGAAGTCCGAAAATAGTTGAGACCCTCATTCAGATCCCTCAGGTAGGATATGGAGGAATAACCATGACATAGGGATACAAGGAAAAAAAAGATAAATCAGGCCTGTGACCAATTTTTCATTAACAATAAGAAAGAAACAACAAAATCCATAATATAATACAGAAAACCTCAGCATGCATATGGGACCCCACCAGAAGAATTTTTGAGTATTTGTACACAAACTTGCTCATAAACCAATTTACACACCAGCCAATTTACACGCCAGCAGGTTGTGTAGAATGTATTTATTAAATAGTTTGGGTTTGGGTTTGGTTTTTATCATAGAAATGTTCTTTCAAACCCTCCAAGAAGTTCTAAAATTTACCAATATAACAGAAGGATGGCAAAAGCTCCACAAATAATTAGGTCACATTATCTAAACACTTAGGCATGTATCTGAAAATTAAAGAAATACATGCCCATGTACGTGAAACGGAGACTGTTTCCAACAGCAAATTTATGAGACGTCTAAAGTTATTAGTGAGTTCTGAGGAACAGCCTTAGGCACCGATTATGCTCTATTCACTTTGCTGGCAAGCCCTGCCTGAAAGTGGCCATCCTCACCGAGATCAAAAGTCTACCTTGAGAAGTGTCCTTACTTTGAAGATACACAGCAGTAAATCCTGATGTAGAGTTTTAAAAAAATAAGAATAAAAGAGGGGAGGAATGCAAAACTGTCATCCAGCTTCTAGAATGAGAATTTAGTGAGTTCTGAGCTCGGTAGCACTAGTAACTTTCTTCCACGTTAATTTGGTAGCCACTTTGGACCTCTTCAGTGGCCACTCTCATTCCTTTGACGTCTGCTGCCAAACATATCCAAATATTTGTTTCCTTTGTGTAGCAGTTTTTCTTACTGATATCTATCTGCTCTAAGAACACAACAGGAGCACAGTTGAAGCATACAATATCTGCATCCCTTTTTAGGCATTTTCAATATTTCCCTGGAAAATCTCTCCCAGAACTTGGGAACGTTCTTCCCTGCTCTCACCAAAATACGGGGGAGTAATGTGAGGGAAGAGTTATTTTGCCTGCTTAAGCCTTTGGGTTTTGTTTTCTTTTTTTTTTTTTTCTGTTGTTTGTTTTTTGGTTTTTTAATCAGTTTGATTAAAAGGAACTACAGCTACAAACATCTTTTTCCTCGTGATCACATTTAGTACTTGAAAATACTGATTTGAAAAATAGAGGCCAGGCACTTGCACAATAAGACATGATTTATTGTACCACACAGAAAATTCTGTCTCTGATAAATGTTAACACTGTAAACAATTTCTATATTAATGTTTACAGATTTCAGTCTTTTCAATCCTTAGAGTTATCTGTCTTCTTTATCCCAACAATTGTAACTGTAATAGCCATTTCATTTTCCAAAATTGCAAAAATATTGTTTTAATAGTAGCTATTGATATGGATATATCTGTAACCAATAATAATGTGATTTTCTAAGATAAAAATCATTTATTTTAATTTTCCATGGGTCATACAAAGGTTGGAGGGCACTACTCATGACAGCAAGCATAGAACATATACAAGATGATACTTTTTTAATTCTAAACCTTTCTTACATTGTAAGCACTTTTTTGGCAGCTCATAATTTAAAATTCTCACAAAGGAATGATAACAAGCGCTATAAATAAAGTTTCCAAACAGCCAATTCAAATCAGCAGGTAACATCAGTTTCTAGGAATTATGCTGTTCTAGGTATCTTACAAGTGAAAACAGTAATGTGAAAATAAATGCAATGTTATGTTAAACAATGTAATATGTCCATTTTGATCTTCAAAATACTGAAATATTGATTGCAAGTATTTTCTAGTTGCTTCTTCTTAAAACTATGATTGCATTATTCCAGTTATAGAAAATTTCACCCCGTTACACAAATATTTTAAAAGCCCATCTAAATAAAGCACTTCTTTTTCAGAAAATAATACTTATTACTAATACAGTTCCTATGTGCAACACTGAGATAAAGACAAACACATATGATTTTTGGGTTTAACAATTTGCTGTGCAACTCTAGTTAGATCTAAAATAAAATAACAATAATGAAAAGCAGAGTGTCTTGTCTTTATACTTTTGAAAGAGGCAAATGGTTGAAGGGAACTGTTCATAATAGAGATAAGGGAAGGAAATATAGACCTGAAATAAGCAAAGTTCATGAAAACAGTTAAGTAAAACAAATAGAGCAGTAGGGACTGAATTAAATTTTTAAATGCACACAATAGAATACCTGTATAACACAAGTGATTTCCTTCTTACAGTCATAAATTCAACATACAGAAACAATGCATTGCAGAATGATGCACTTTATAGGGTTTTCCCTTCCCTTCTTAAAATATAGAACTATTATGATTCTCTTGTGTGGATGATAAATCCAGCTCAAAATTCTACCCACTGTGAGTTCTACCAAAACATAGTGCTGAGAATGAGCTGTGAGAGAATGAATTATGATATACCAGTGCTTTGTGCAGCGCGTGTATTAAAGACAGCAAGGAGTGGAGGAGAAGGAAGGGCACACAAAAGGAGGAAGAAAAAACCCAGTATTTTAAAGGTAATTTAAAAAAAACCTCACACAATAACATTAAAAGTAATATTAAATAAGTTAAAATAAGTTAAAATCTAAACAAAAAAAGAGCATGCCTCATAAAATTTTAAATTGAATAAGCTACCTATGGAAAGTACTCTATAAATAGTGAAAGATACAGGCATGAATTCAGTTGTCAGCTTTCAATACCAATATAATTAAAACTATTTCTTAAACTGTTTTCTTCAGAAGCAGTAGTACAATTAAATTCATCAAAGCTCTTATGTCTCTGAAACTAAAGGATTTCAAGATTTATTTAACCTCGGGACCTCTGAAAGACAAATATTTGGACCTAAAAACCCCAAACAACCAAAAATAAGGAAAAGCAGGATAACGGGTGCATACTCAACAACTGAAAATATTGGAGACATTCTCAATTTTAAAGAGTATTTGAGCAGGAGAGACTAAAACTCCTCTAAAAACATGAACCACTTGAAGCACTCCAGTAATTTTCAATTGCTTTGCAATGTGCACACAAGGAACTTTGATCACTTTCACAATGAAGCACTTAAGCTCTCTGATAATTTTACATCCTTATATGCCACATATTTCTAGAACCCCATCATTTCCCGGCTGAAGTGGTTTTAAAAATATGTGAAGTGCTCCAATAATTTTAAATTATTCTCTGCAATGCAAGCTCAGAACCCTGATCACCTCAAAATTTAAGAGCTTATAAAAATTTGAAGTAGCCCAATATTTCTGAATGATTGGGTATTGTGATTTCACTTGTTTTATAAAGTGCTTCCATTTGGAAGGAAGTCTGGTGATAAACTGAAATATGGCTGTTGGCTAGCAAATATGGCCATGTAAAAATATAATATTAAAAAAATGAATCAGAGAACATGCTTCTGCCCCCCACAAAAATCAGAACTTGAACAATATCATGAAAAGGAAAAGGTATCCTGGATCCCCAGCTATAAGCAAAGGAGATAAGATCTGTTCCAAAATTTCGGTAACAAATTATATGTACAGTTAACATATTAGAAAATACAGAAGAAACAAAAAAATCAAACACTGCATTGCTTTCAAGAAAGTTACAATTATTCATATCTCTAATATCTTTTGCAGATATATTTTATGAATATCTGTAATGAATATTATTTGATCATTTTGCCAATACATAATGAACTTACATCTCACTTTAATCTGTGCTGTATGGGTTTTTTTCAAGGCTATTTTTTTATATAATAAAATTGGACAGGAATATTGTCACTTATACAATGGATAATAATGAAAAATATGCTTTATTTCTGCTAGCAGTTCTTTTCAACAACACACTAGTTTGCTAAAAAAAAAAACACACAAAAAAAGCATTCTTATCTCTTGAAGGTTTGTAGATGGTTTACTGTTCTAAAAGTGCTTGGATTTTAACTAATTATGCACGCAATTTTGAGGGTAAAGATGATAGCTACTGGGTTTATCCACATATATAGGGGAAAGTGAAGCTCCTGCATGGGTTACCTCATTTATGCTCATAACCTATACAATAAAATGACCCCCTACAGCAGGAATTTCAGCAGTGTCTGTCAGCTTGCATTTCAATGAATTCCCACACACGCTCGAAAAAATATATTGCAAAAAAAATAATCTCGCATTCAGCATTCATCGTCCTCCTCTATACTTTCCTTTGCTTTCCCCCTTCCTGCACACGTACAGCAGGATTTCAAATTAGAGAGTTCACAGACTGGGTGTTTTATTTTTTATTAAGTTCTCAATTAATATTTAGTTGAGGTCGGGCAACGGGAGGGAAGTTCCTCTCACTGCAAAGCAGTGTCTCAGGAAAAGACGGACCATCTGCCGAAGAGGAAGGGGAGAAAGCACAGAAGTTGCTGGGATTCCTGCCCTTCCTACCCAGTGCCAGGACCTATTATGATCATCGGCAGCTATTTTGGTTAATGCTGTGGTTTTGCTGCTGTATCACTTTCCGAGGAGCCTAGAATCCATTCAGCAGTGACCCGCTTGCCTACAACTTCCATTAGGATTAAGGGTAGCAATGTTCGGTGGTGGAAAAGCAGCTAATAAGGGATGTAGCCCTTCAAGCACCTTTTTTACCTCAACCAAACATTTCTGCAACTGGGTCACAAATTCCTTCTCAAAGAAGCGAGGGAAGACACTGACATCAAACCGGGGCCCTCCTAAATTAATTCAGCAAAAAGACTAATCATCAAACTGAACAAACCATCAGGACTCCAACAGAAATCCTGAAGCTGAGGAAATTTATCATCTCCCATAAATAGCACACGTCTTCTGTCTTTTTTAGCAATAGTGGCATGTGAAGGAGAAATGCAACAGTTTACATGCCCCCTAATACAAAGAAACAGAAAATAGTATCAAATTATTCTTTTTCTAAATCGATATCTAAATATTCCAGCCTGGCAAGAAAATCTTTATAAAAGGTTAAGGACTTTTTCTTCAGGTAACAAAACTAAAAAGAGAATACATCTTCTTTCTTAAAACAACTTTGAGTTATTTATTACTTTTTCTTACTATACAGCAGCAGAAATATTTGTTTTGTCTTTAGCTCTGGCTTCTTGGAATGAGAGAAAATTAATCCTTGACATGACTCAATAATGAGATTTTTTGCCCAAAGTCTATCCCATCAGTAGTTTACAATTCCCTCTAGAAGATTCGCTCATGAAATGTCTCCAAGTTCCTTTCCCTGGCCTCAGCTTTTCAGGGTGAGACATCCTGATTAGTAATAGACCTGTAGGAACTTTGCTGCTACTGGAATGGAGTTTACTTTAAGCTTCTAGATGTGCATTTTCAGAACTGGTCAAGGGTACAAGAAAAAAAAAAAAGATGTGTTTTTCTCCATCTGAGGAGAAAAACCTCCCTGAGGTTTTTCACATCTCTGTTTTCTCTTGTGTGTTGACTTAAAGTGAAAACTCTCTGAGTCAAGAGAGGCAGGTTGTAAAAGACCCAGTTTAATTTATCAGAAGGAATAGTGATAGGAAATACAAATAATCTGAACAGGGAAAGCTTTTTTAAATATAGGTTTTAATCACCATGTTTTAAGGAACTTTGATTTGGGATATGTTGGATCTGACATGCCATCAGGATGACTCATTCTGCTGAAGTACATCATGTTTCATTATTATTGCATAATGTGACATATTGATATAATCAGATGAATTGTCAAAAGAAGATGTCAAATACGTGAAATTCAAATGAAACAAAGTTTGGAAAAAGTCCTCAAAAGTGACTACATGTTATTACTTTAATAACATACTTTACTCCATTTTTAAAAGCAGGTCTTTCTATATTAGTACCTCTTTGGACTTGCATTTAGAATGGCTTCCCTTAATTTAACCATGTTTTCACATTGCATATGAGATCTGCATGGACACCTGTCGAGAGAACACCCTCTCAAAGCAAACATTTTTTCCACAACAGGGAGATACGGTAAAGGAAAGTCATGTTCCTTTCACAATTTCTCATTCTTTTTGCTGGATCTGGGCAGAATAGAGAGCAGTAATTTTTTAATCTAGGCTTTTCCAGTCTCTCAAAAATTTAACTAAGACTTCTTGATTAGTGCAATAGGGGACACTGCTTGAGCATTGGACAAGATGGCCAGCAGGGCAAGGGAGGTGACTCTGCCCCTCTGCTCTGGTGAGATGCCACCTGGAGCAATGCATCCAGCTCTGGAATCCTCAGGAATGACATGGAAGGGGTGCAGAGGAGGGCCATGAAGATGCTCAGAGGGCTGGAGCACTTCTGCTGTGGAGACAGGCTGAGAGAGTTGAGAGTGTTCAGCCTGGAGGAGAGAAGGTTCAGGGGAGATCTTTAGAGCCCCTTCTAGTCCCTAAAGGAGCTCCAGGAGAGATGGGGAGGGACTCTGGATCAGGGAGGGGAGCCAGAGGGCGAGGGGGAATGGTTTTAAACTGAAAGAGGGGAGATTGAGATGAGATCTCAGGAAGAAATTCTTTCCTGCGGGGGTGGTGGGAGTCTAGCCCAGATTGCCCAGAGAAGCTGTGGCTGCCCCATCCCTGGAGGGGTTCAAGGCCAGGCTGGATGGGGCTTGGAGCAACCTGGTCTGGTGGGAGGTGTCCCTTCCAGGGCAGGGGGCCTGGGACAGGATGATTTTTAAGGTCCCTTCCAACCCAAACCATTCTGTGATTCTATGACTGCCAGAGACCTCTCCAACCTCAACCATTCTGTAACCCTGTGAAGAATTCTAGCTTTAACCTTGATTCTCCATCTGGTTTTAAAGCCCTTGTAAATGTTTGGAAGAGCTGAGTCTAACCTGAACCCCACTGCAAACACCTGTAGCTGATTTGCCACTTCCATACTCACAGTAGACTTTACAATCTTCATTAGTCATAAGATCATGGAGCAGATGGCTATTCAGATCTGAGCATCTGTGGCCTCTCATTTTGACTGGTAGTTACGCAGTTTTAGGGTAGCTGTACTCCTTACAAAACTTTCCAAATTCCTAAGAGGTGCTAGTTTCAACATAAATGAACACTTCTTCTAGGATAGAAAGCAGAGAGAAGTCTACACTATTCTCATATTCTGTTACTTCTGCAAGAAAAGACTCTCTCCCAAGGGAACCACAGACAAGTAAAATGTAGTATGAGATGTCCAATTTCTTGGAGTTATAGAGGTTTTGAACACACTTAAGAATTCCTCCATTGTCACCTGTGTCCATGATGAGACTGGTTTCCCCCCAGAGCAGTTCCCATGGCTCCCGGATGGGGGATACATTCCTTTTACTGACCTGACTGTGAACATTGCGTTTCTTTCACTGTAGAGAAAGGTTACTACACATGAACAAACACCTAACCTCATGTTAAAGTACTAGCTAACACTACATTACTGTTCTATTTTGAACAAAATGTAGTAGAGCTTTAAGACAAAAAAAAACAGACAAACAAAAAAACAAACCCCAAAACCTCCCAGTATATAAGTAAGTTAAAATATTTGGAAAAAATTAATTTTGAATAATTTTATTACTTAATGGTTTTTAAAAAACTACAAAACCACCCCAATAGGATATATAAAATAGTTTATTGCTGAGCTATAATGCAATCTCCATGCGGAAAAGCAAAAAATCCTTATACTGAAATACTACTGGTTAATTCAAATCCTGCCTGAAGCATGGCACAAGTAATAATGATAACAACATCTAGTCCAATAATACAAAATCAATAGAATGCATTGAACTGCTATCCAAAGCAAATCTAGAATGTCATTTGCTTGATTATTAATTAAATTGACACCTGCCAAACTAAATACAAACAAAATAAATACAAAAAACCTTTATTTTACATGGAAAATAAAATTATTAAACTATTATATAAAGCAAGATAAAAAGTAGGGTTTATGGCGGTGCTAGCATAGAATCCTGACAATTTTTATGCCTTAGGCTTTGGCATATGTAAAGAAAAGAAAAAAACTGATTGTATAAATTGTATAAATATAGCTTTTGCAAATGGTCTTTTAATTCTTATTGATCACAACCTTGGCATTCAAAGTCTAATTATACTAAAAACTCTGCTATATCTCCAGTGTACCGAGAAATCATTGCCTGAAATTAATCAGGATTCCAAGCACACCATTCCTAATTACCACCTGATTCGTGCACTATTTTGTTGATGGTCTTAAGAGCTACCTGGCAAACCACAAACCAAACCGTAATTTCCAGATGATATTTTTGTTGTATTATGTATGATGCGTAATGAAAGTGTTGCACAAAGCATTCAGGCCAATAATCTGAACATAAGAATTCCACTACAGCTATGCATTTTGAAGTTTCTTAAAGAAAAAAAAAAAGTAATAAAATAATCTAATAATCTAGAAAATTCCTTTTTAATCTCTAAATATACCTACTTCTGCAAACTATTTTAAAGCTCTGTTTGCAAGTTAAGGTTTTGATGTCCGTTTCTCCCACTAATATTATTACAGACTGCAGTTGCCAAAATACTTATCTTGCAACAATAGTGTCTTTTGCTTTTTAAGAATATCCCAACTGTGAAAGCGAAAAGCTTTTCATACCTTAAATGGGCAAATTTCCTTTTGGATGAGAGACTTCAATCTGGTTTAATTTATGGATGTTCCTGCTTTCCTCAGTGGTGCACTAAGAGGACAGGTAGCGTTGTTGCCTTCATAGCTCTCAGGTGTTTTATTTCGGGATAGAAATGACTAAGCTGGAACTGGATATTTTAAGCCTGCAAAGAACAGCTGGTTTCACAGGGTGCTGTTCAAATAGAGCAGCGGGTTCCATGTGGCCTATGGAAAACAACTGGGTGAGATCAGGCTAATCACCAAACACGTTTACCCACATGCAACACCGCTGTTTTTTTTTGTTGTTTATTTTAGCTCAGATAGTATAAGTTTTTCCAGTTTTGATCAGGAGATAATAAAAAGGAAAGCGAGTGAGCACAGAAATCTAGTAAAGAGAAAAATGAAATCATAATACACCAGATATCAAAAAATATTTTCATGAGAGATTTCAGAATTTCTTCCATTATGAATTGGAATTATTTTCCAACAGTTCTGACAGCTTTTCTGGAAAGAGAAAATAAGCCCACTAACACACCCTTTGCCTTATTAAGGGCCAAGGAATTAAGGAGAAGCAGCAAACTCATGGAAACAAACTGATACAAAAAAGTTTTGAATTATACCTGGCAGAACCCAAATCAGAGTGCATGAAAATTTATTCTTGAGGTTGCATTTAGTAGGGCTTGACAGACAGCCAATTGATTGCCCCAAACTATACATTTACCCATAGATTCTACTTAAAGAATAGACAAAAAATGCACTGAATATTGAAGTCCGTTGAAGTAGTCTCATCTCTTATGCCCTGGACCCCACCGTCCACTCCACTCCAGTTGCTGCAGCAACATAAATTCGAGCAATTCTACAGCAGACTCTTGTAAGGATTAGCATGAAAGTTACACATTTTCACCACCACCACCCCACCCTCTCCACCCTCCACTCCCCACCCCCCCCAAAAAAAAGGTACATTCAGTCCTGGATTCATTCAAGCTCTGGGATGTTCAGTTTAATCTTCTGTACAAATGTTTCATATTTCTTATATACGCATTTCAAATGTTCAGGGAAGTAAGCGATGTTTCCCCCAATTGAGAATTATTTAGAGAAACAACACATTGTAAATTCTCTTTCTAGTGCTCCAAGAAATAGTTGATACAGCAAACTTCCTGTTCTAAATGGTAAATATCCTGAGGCAGATGTGCCTTTAATTGCTGAATACAGAAGCTCTGTCACTTTAATTGAAAACAATTGAGCCCCAAATTCACAAATACTATAACTACCTAAAGTCCCTGGTACTCAAAGTGCTGCTGCTGAGTCTTTGAATGACTTCTGGCACTTGTCATAGAGAAGGCAAGTGCAAGTTTAGTTTCTTTTTCATATTTGGTAAAAAAGAAATCTGTCAGCCTGGCAAGAGACTGCCAAGATCCTTCACCTTTCTAAAGACGTGCTGAGCTCTTGACCATAGAACAATTTAAAAATACTTGCATAACGTTCTGATATTCTTGTATTACCACAAGTATTTTGTTAATTTTTTCCATTTGTTTTTCATCCTAAGGAGAATAATGCTTCTGAAGCACACTGAGAAAACAGTTTTCTTAAATCTTATGGCAGCGATAACCTGAAGAATTCTTTCTGACACAGTCTTTTTTGGAGGTTTTAACTGCATGGATGAGATGGCAACAGCCTTTCTATCACATAGAGAGAGACTGTGACAACTAAGGAAATCCAAATAGTGTTGTTAAAAAACAATGAATTAAAAAGGAAACAAACGGCTTCCATTTGGAAAGACAGATTTTTGAAGCCTAAATCCTTTTTCATTTCGTGATAAATATGACTGTTGTTTCGGGGGGGATAAACTCACATAAGATTTGGCCAAAATTGCTGTTATCTGAAGTCACTTGGCTGTCTAGAGTTGCTTGATCATTCTGACGTGCTTAATTCTAGTGTGCTTCAACTTTCTCATTTAAATATCTCTTCCCATCAATCATTAGTGCTTTCCTTCCTGGGTCATTGAGAGCATAATACTTCATTGTGTCAGCTGAAGGTGTGCTGACCTACTTTTCCTGGTTAATTTCAAGGGTAGGATCAGATGTTCCATTGCTTTTAGTAATTGATCTAACGATAGATCTTTACTAGAGCACCCATGACATGGTCTGAGGGGCATTCCAGGCATCACTGACTTCAAGGTCATAATTGAAATGAAAAATTCTCCAATCAATTAGGCAACCTGACTGCATAGTCTGTTCTTGAAAATGATTCCTTCAAAAACATATCGCTTTTGTTTGATAAAAATTGAGTTTTAATGCAGGAGATTATGTGAAAGTTGCTGCTACCTTTTGGTGCATCATGTTATTTTTAATGTTAGAGGTTTCTTAGCCATGTTAATTTTACATTAACTACCTAGTGCAAGGGGAAAGACACAGTGCTAAGGGACAATTCAAAACAGATCGGAAAATGTAAAAATAGAAGGATCACTGACAACAGGAAAACCAGAATTTTGCTGTGGAAGGTGCAAAGACAATAGTTATAAACAAAATAATCTCTCAGGAGCAGACGTCTGAACTGCTAAGGCAGAGATACACGAGTCAGTTTGTTCGTGCTTCCTTCCTCTGGCACACCGCAAAATTTGATTTTTCAGGTCACACTCTGTAGTGTGGTTTCATAAAACATTACCTGAGCGTGTGCACTCCCACAGGTAGAGGACATACACATCTGCCAGGCCAGCTTCTGGTCTGCCACGATTATTTCATTTTCTTCTTTGGTTTTCTTTTTCTTTTAACAAGGGTCTGGTATTATTACCAAAAGGGAGAAATAACTGTCCAGTACACAACATTAACATGCACAATAAGGTTCTCATAAATGAATGAAATAATGTAGAAGTAAAATGCAAAATGAAGTGCAGTTTGACGTCTTCAGGAATGTGCAGCTATTTAACTGTTGATTTTCACCTATTTTCTATTCCAGATATTGAATATCACACAGTCATAGAAAAGAGTGGATTCACACAGTTTCTGTATGAAGAATAAATAGCATAATTCACACAGATGAGTACTTGTAGTTTATTTCTTCCTTTATTAATTTGCCTGTTCTAGAAAAATTCTTGGGGTTTGACTACTAAAATTTGCTTTACAGAATTAATATCTGTGTAAACTGATATGCAGACACTGCTGGCTGCATAATAATAATTAACAATAATAATAACAACAACAACATAAATAGTCTTTAAATCATTGTCTAGAATATAAATAAAAAATATTTGTGTCAGTACAGGAAAATCAAAATATATGTCTTTACCAAAAATTTCACCATTTTCTTAAGGAACAATTTCTGTTAAAGCCCATATTGAAGAATGTTTTTTTTTCAGAAGTTAATTGTAAAAATTTAAAATAAAATTTAATATTTACACAAATGTATTAATGATGTTTGCTTTTGAATATAACATTTAAAATTATGGAGAGTATTGGAAACCAAAAGAATTCTAAGTTTCTGCAAGTTCTGTTCATCCAGTCTGTTAACAGAAACAAAGGCTGTGGCATATGCAACCAATCAAAACAGCTCAAGTTTCCTATACTTACAATATGATAATCCCCACAATCAGTTTGGGAACAATCCCGTGGTTGAAATAAAGTCACATAAAATATGGTTGAAAACTCTAAAACAAACATCAAACAACAAAAGAAAGCTAAATTTAGGACAGAGCACTTCATCTGGTCCATTGGAAATATATTCTATTCTAAACATATGATTAAGGAATAAGTATATTTTTATTTTATATCCATTCACATGTTTTGTGATGTTATTGCAAGTTAGTTACTCCCCAGTAGACAGTAATGAACAACTTAAATGAGGCAGTTACCTTCCATTTTATTTAGACTTGGCAAAACAAGAAGACCTACCACCCAGAATCCAGGCACTTAGAGCATTGGCAAAGATTTTCTGGGGATTGACAGAGAGAACGTAAAGTTCTGTGGTGCTGTGCTGTGAGTAACTGTCTGAGACAAGCAGAGAAAATAGAATAGAGGGACAGGAAAAGCGCTGGAAATGATAGCCCTGAGAAAGAATAATGGAGACTGATCGGCGGCAGTGGAAATGAGAAAAAAAAAACCAAGAATTGTTTTCAAAGAGATTGTTTCTATTTGTGGGATTCCTACTGTACCTAAATCAACAGTTTGTGCAGCTAAAGAATCACTTCTGTGAAGAGTGACTGAGTCCTCCAGCAAAAATTCTGTCCCTACTATATTATCCTCTTTGGAAGAACCCCTAATGCTGATACATTTGTTAACTGTCTTTAATTTGCAGGTTGATTTTTAGGTTTAGACGTGATTTTGGAGACAAATAGTTTACCTGCAAAACTATTCATATGTGTGTATATATATATATAATGTACTATTGATATGTATGAATTTAACTACCTGTATGCTTCTTCAGAAATTCCAGATGGACACCAAAATTATTTCAAAAAATTATCCTAGGAAGAAACCTGTCTTTCTTCATTAGCCACAGGTGAAGAAATCACAATGCATTTTATATAAAATATGAAATAATTCCCATTTATCCAACTTCCAGAAGGTGCGGAGCAGATGGCATAACATGGTGACATGCACACTCTTTGTTCAGATTTGTTAAACATCTGATTAATTTTAGCATAAGTAATGTTTCAACCTCCACAGGAACTGTAGAAAGATCAAGGAACCACAGAATGGTTGAGATTGGAAGGGAACTCTGGAGATAGAATCATAGACTTGTAGAATTTTCTAGGTTGGACGGGACCTTTCAGATCATGGAGTCCAACCATCCACCCAACACTGACAAAAACCATCCCTAAACCATGTCTCTAAGCATTATGTCTAAAATATTCTGAACCACATAATGAAAGATAAAACATTTTTACTCCACTACTGAACGTCTGACCGTTTCACTAGCTGTTATCAAGGGGACTCCACTAACTCTAAAACATTTACATTCTGTGAAATTTTTTTTAATACTATCAATCAGATCTTTCCTGAGAAGGTAAGATACCTTTAAATAACCATCACTATTGGCAGTGCTGGTGATACTATTAAAATCATTCTAGAAGATGCCAACAAATTCCTTCGGTTCTTGAAGCTGAATTTGCTTTACATCAGCAATACGACCTAATGAAAGAACTGGAAAATGGATATCCATGATGAGGGGTGATAGAATCAGGATTCTCAGCCTGTCTGAAGTCACAATGTCTGCTTTCTCAGTACTTCTGCTCAGCTACTGCAAAGGCAAGAAAAATTTACATTTGTTTTTTATCCTAGTCACCGGATCTTATGTCAGTAAATCACTGCATCAGTCATGGCTATGACTGGACTCAGTACCAATTTCCACCTATTTGCCAACGAGGACATCTTTGAAGTCTGTATTATTCCCACCCAACCATTAGAAGTGTTACGAATTTTTGCCTCAGTCCACACAGATGAGGATGCAGAAGACAATTTTCAGCTGAACATTTTGATGTCTTCACTGACAGGGAGGTTGGCCTTCCAGAAATTTCCTTCAGTCTCTGCCTAGAAGCATCACTTTCATCTTATGTTTATCATGAGCCAACTGCTTTCTCTCAGACTGCATATATCTCCCAGGCACTTCCATATACTTATAGAACTGAGGCAAATCAGACTTTTAGAAATAACAATAGGTTAAAACATGTTTTTAAATATTTAAGTCAAATGGAAAGAAGGGGAAGGGGAGGAAAGCAAAGAGGAACACATTCTGGTAGAGTTGGCAGTGTAGAACTTTTAACCATGATGATTTTTATTACAGTTAGGATCTCTTGCTGGTTTATCGGTGGGTATATATTTGTAAAATTAGGCAGTGCCGAAGGCGCTATGTTTATATTTTTTGAAGTTAATACAACTAGATATGGCAGACCTTATGTTAGAAATAAAATATTTTTGCAGGAGAAAGTGCTGCTAGCCAAGCTGACTTCAGTCTCCACATCCTGATTCAAGCTTTCTTACCATCGACTTGTACGAGTCTCATTGTTTATTTCAGTGTGTACCTTCTGAGTTTTCTTTAAAAATATATGAAGACATTACTGAGGATCTGATTCAATAAAAAGTATGTCCAGACCTCCATGCCCTGGAAGCTCAAACAATGTTGCAAAAGCTGCAGAAATGGGACATATTTTCTATTGAATTGGGTACTGAGAATGCTCATAAGTTTTTTGTATTGATTTTTGTAACAGCCAGCAGTGAAAGACACAGACAATATTAGCTTCATCCACCACAGGCCTGTGGATTTCACTTTCTGCATGCAACAGGGCATGGAGGGAAAAGAGACAGCAACCAATTTAAGAAGAGAGCACAGGGCAATTTTTATTCAGCATAAAATCAAATGCATGCCTTATAACAAGATGACCATTTTCAAGACAGATTCCCTCCTATGATTAACAAAAGATTAGGCAAGACTCAAGTGTGGTCATAACTACACTTTGCACTTTCGAAATGCTTTCATCTAATACTAGCACTATATTTTGATGTCTGCAGCTTGTGTAAAGAGACAATACAGCCCTGAATTACAAAAATAAAGAAAAAATTACAAGAAATTAAAAAAAAAATTATTTACTCACCAAAAAAATCACTCAAAAGCTAAAAGCTCAAATTTCTCAGCCCTTTAACTGCATTCATTCTACCTAAATGGTTTCCTTCTATTTTATGCAAGATGGACAAGACTACAGCAGCCATTCTTTTCCCTCAAGCAGGTAGCTCCATCCATGTTTTCAGCTTTCCAGAAGCCACAGAGTGCATCTCCCTTAGCAGACTACTTCAGCTGCCTCTCCTTGGTTAGATTATGTTGCAGCTACCAGCAGCCCAAGCAAACTTCTGCAAAGCTACTTCCAGCCCAGCCATCTCCTCACTCAACCCAGGAGCATCACGTGCTTATTCCCAGCCTACTCCCCCTCTCTTTCTGATTACAAAACCCCAACTGCACCTAAAAACTGAGCAAAGTGGTGCCTTGCACAGAAAAAAAAAAAAAAAAGTTAAACGTTTCAGATTTTTGTTGCTCAGCTTCAATAGTAACACCTATGTAGCATGTCCCATGCCTCACTAGACTGCATCAGTCAGACACTGAAGTGCTCTGTTGTCTCCTAAGGAGCATTATACAGCATTAAGATATTGGAAGGACCTTGTAAAAAGTGAACAGGGTTCTGAAAACATGAAAAACTTGATCTGAGATAAAAATTTCTGATTTTCTGTATGTGCTGCTCAAAGGCACTGAGTCAAACACTGGGATTGTATAACAGAAATAACTTCCTATTAATGACAAAGCTGGTGTAAGAGTCATGCTATGGAATGTAAGACAACAATAAAACATTTTAAAA
>JAHREE010000543.1:54104-75546 GCA_033628505.1 Tringa tobata | reverse complement strand
CCCCCCCCCCCAAACCAAAACTAAAAATACCTTGGTCAGACTGAAATACTATATATTTTTCTAAAATAGACCCCAGTAGGATAAACATTCATCTCAGTTCTCATCCAATAGTAGGAATTGCTCCTTTGATATAAATGCATGAAATCCTTGCTGTATATGAGAAAAACTGGAAAAGGACTCAAGTTTCAAGATTTACTTGTAAGGGGAACACAAAATGCGTATAAATAACCTTCATATTCAAAGTCTCTTAACACAATGAAGATATCAATAAGATTCTAAATCTGAAATCCCCAAATCTCTTTATGACTTCACAGTAGTTTTACAACAGCAGCCTTTAAAGATTTGGTCTAAATGTTTATTAAAAAAAAAAAAAAGCACAGAAAATGAGACGTAAAGAAAGCCTCCTTCGGCATTCTCCCAACGTTTATAAATGAGCACTATGTCAGCGAAAAATGATAATGTTTGGCAGATGCATTTTTTTAAAATTGTTATATTGTGTTAATAGGGACCAGTTGCAGTTTCCAAAATCCTTAAGAATTAAAAGAGAGAACTCAGAGACTACTTTGATTGCAGCAGTTAGATGCAAGTATAAGATTACATACCTCTACAGGTTGCAAGATCTTTGGATTTTTTTAATAGCTATAGAAGATCTTTTTAAACTCTTTCTCCTGATCAGAATTATTTGTGCTTGATGTCAAGTGCCATGGCCCATATACTAATTTTTCCTCTAGCTCCAAGAAAAAAAAAAAAGAAAAAAAGAAATAAACTTTTGTTCTATAGAGTGAGTATTCATAGAAGATAAGTAATGCAAACAACTTTATTTATTTTAAATATGATTGATACTTGTCAAATATATTCTTTTTACCTCAGCCATATTTGCAATTATGTGCTTTTGGAAATATGAATCTATATCAGTTGTAACATAACTTATAGATAAAAAGATGCTTTCAGTTTTTAAACTAAAGCTTGGTCTGTAATGGTATCTAGGCCTCAAAAGCAGTAATATAAATCCACTTTTTCAAATTTAAATGAACATTTTCTTGTGTAAAACTTAGTTTATGTGTCAAAAGATATTTTTTTCCCCATTTGCTTAAAAGCAGTAAGAGAACAAATTCAGTCATGTAGTGTTTTATGAAATACCTAACCTATATAAAAAGGTAATTCAAGAACTGCAGAAAGTATGATTACAAGTTTTATATTACTAAATAAACAGAAATCCCACCATAGTATGGGACAGTTTATGTCCAAATTAGGGCTCAAGTTCTTTGATTAACATTTTATATGTCATACGATTATTACTTAAATACAGACACTCTCA
This sequence comes from Tringa tobata, assembly GCA_033628505.1. Classification (NCBI taxonomy): domain Eukaryota; kingdom Metazoa; phylum Chordata; class Aves; order Charadriiformes; family Scolopacidae; genus Tringa; species Tringa tobata. The sequence goes on along the minus strand of JAHREE010000543.1, from coordinate 74,228 downwards.
TTGATGTTCATGTGGATTAAGTATTTATGGTCACTGCTTTTCCCTGCTCTAACATCAACAACGTCCAGGCCTGTTACCCTTTATTGCATACATCAGCTGATGTACTATATAGCCAGTGGCCCATGACAAAAATGGACTGTACAATCAGAACAGTAAGAAAATCAAGTTGATACAACTAACAATTTCTGACATCTGATTTCGATGGAAATGGGACTATACATCTAAATCATCTGTATTCAAATACCTAAACAGGAATATTTATTCACATCTCATAATGTTTTAAAAATTCCATATTAACAGCTAGAGCAAGTTTCAGAATACTGGGAGGAAAATTTCAGCACATATATAATTCAGCAATCCTTTTGGACTTCACATTTTGTTTTTGACCATTGTAGACCTGAATGCAATCCTTCAAGGAGGATTGATGGCTGTGGGAAGAGGAGAGGTATCTATCCTCAACCAGAACAAGTCCCAAGAGGCAACTACTACAACTTCTAACACTTTATTATTGGTTAATTTGGGGGCTTCTTTCACTCAGATGACATAGCTAGAAGGATGTCACTGCACAAATCAATACCTACTGCCTTGCCATTGATGTGCCTGATACCTTAAACAGCAACAGCTGTGTCTACAATCATCTCTGAGTTGTTCAGGATACTAATTATTGTAAGCACACTGCTCCTTATAACAAATGGTCCAGGAAGAAGTTGGTCTCCTAATGCATACTTGAAGAGGTCGCTGCACGCTCTCTAGTAGCCTTTGCCATTTCATTTTCTGTCTTTACGATTTCCAGAAATGGTTTCAGTCCTATCTAAATTAAAGTTCATGTTTAACTGCTGCTTTATGTTGAAAAAAAATAAGGTTTTGAATTTATTAGTAGATGTTTGCAGTTCTTACACCAAACGTGGGATTAAGAAGCATATTTTTAGCATAGATTTCAATATTTTTATCTGGACTTTTAACCTAACATGATAATCCAGCACTTTTTAAAGCATTATATGGCAATGAGTTAAACCTATATTTTCATAGAATCATAGATAGTTAGAGTTGAAACCTAAAAATGGACCTTAAACACCATCAAGTTCCAACCCCCTGCTACCAGCAGGGACACCTCCCACCACACCAGGTTGCTCCAAGCCCCATCCAGCCTGGCCTTGAACCCCTCCAGGGATGGGGCAGCCACAGCTTCTCTGGGCAACCTGGGCCAGGCTCTCACCACCCTCACAGCAGAGAATTTCTTCCTGAGATCTGATCTAAATATCCCCTCTTTCAGTTTAAAACCATTCCTCCTCGCCCTATGGCTCCCCTCCCTGATCCAGCGTCCCTCCCCATCTCTCCTGGAGCCCCTTGAGGGACTGGAAGGGGCTCTAAGGTCTCCCCGGAGTCTTCTCTTCTCCAGCCTGAACAACCCCAACTCTCTCAGCCTGTCTCCATAGAAGATAGAATTAGATGGAGTTAAATCTAGCCAGGGACATCAAGGATACATCAGGTATAAAGACAAGACTAGGGAAGATGTGGACCCTCTCTGGAAGGAAACAGGAGACTTGGTCACCCAAGTGATATGGAGAAGGCTGAGGTACTGAATGACTTTTTCACCTTGGTCTTCACTGTCACGGGCTCTAACTACACCGCTCAAGTTACTCTGGTGAAATCCCACCTGGAGTATTGCATCCTGCTCTGGAGTCCTCTTGGCCTGGTTGAATCTCATGAGGTTTTCATGGGCCAATCTCTCAAGCCTGTCCAAGTCCCTCTGGATGGCATCCCTTCCATTTTAATTCCTCCAAGTATTTTGTTGGAAACATTCAGAGGGTAGACATGAAAGAGAGTGGGGTTGTCTCAACATTCAGAAAAAATTTCTGGGGTTTTGTAAAAAATAAATGGTATATAGAGACAACCTTGCATGTGCATTTAGTTCTCACAAGATACAGAAGGCTCTACTCAGCTTTATCTGAACTGCGGTCGAGCAGAACTTCCAGCTTTGTCTGCTTACAGCATCAGAGATGTGCTATTCTGCTGCTGTTTCTTAGCAGAAAGCATGACATTTCCTATCAGAGGTAAGACTGCCTTGACACATGATCACTGTTCTGAAAATAAGGTACCTATGTCTTCAAGGAAGCATTAGTGTTTTATTGAGAGGTGATGAGTGAGTGTAGCACGAGTGATTATTGGTTGCTACGGGATATTTTAATGGATTTTTCCTGTGGGTTTGCTGGAAGAGTTTACTGAAGTTAACAACAAAAAACATTTTAGTTCTCCTTACACCTCTCTGGCTAGCTTTTATTCTCTCCCATTCCCTCTGCTTGGTCTCCACAGAGCCCTCTCCTCTCCCCGGGAGTGACCACTTTACAGTCATCCCATGTTCCTCAGGGAAAGCTGGCTTTGACTAGTTGTGCAGATGCAGGGTCATAAATTTTGCCACCACAGTCCTTTGGGCATTAACATACTCTACCTCCCTTTTCTATCCTGAATATTGCACATAGCATGCTTAGTAATTTTTTTTTATTATTTATTTATTTAATTTGGCTAGTGAGTTTCACTTTGAGTAGGGAGAATTCACACACTGGAGAGTATGAACTAGTTCTGTAGGAACATGCCCTCTCCACAAATACTCACATGCCCACTGAAATGTCTCACATTCCTGAAATAAATCTTGGAAGAGAGGTAAGAAGGCTGTCAGAAGGACAGATCCACAAAAAAGTATTTGGTATTCAAAAATATTTTACAGTGACCCTCACCAAAACGTCTAAATGAGCCATGCCTGCCAGAGGATGAGAAAGAAAGTCCTCACATAAATAAATATAAAAAAAAAAAAAAAAGATAAAAAAGAGATCATTTTCATGGTGAATGAAGGTCAACAGATTCCCATAGGTTTCTGCGCAGGGAAGTAGATAGCCTGATATTTTCATAAATGACCTGGAAAAGGGGATGGATGGGGTGGGGGCAAAGTTTACTAAGATATTATTTTGGAAAATAATAGTTGCAGAATGCAGAATCCTTCCAGTACCAAAGGACTGAATAATATGAGGTGAAAGACAATGCAGTTAAATGGGTGAAGCATGGGAAAAAAAACCCCGTAACTTTTCATACAATGAGGAGTTCTGGTCTGATTATTACTGCTCAGAAACAAAACTTCAAGGCTTTTAACTAGATACTTTTATAAAAACATAATTTCAGGTCTCAGAAGCAGTATTAAAAATAAAATAAAAAACTAACAATGTTAGAAAAGGTTTTGAAAGTAAGAGAATTAAAACAAAAACCATCACTACTGCAGTGCTACTGCAGTGCTACTGCATCCTGAACAACACATATATACACATTTTTAGAGTACACTAACTCTAGAATTTTCTTTAGAAATTCTAGTACTTGCTTGTGGTACAGGAAAAGAGGAAACACAGCTCAGTTGAGAGAATGCAAACTGAAGATGACATTAAGCCATTTTGTTCCATATTTATATACGTAGGTGACTGAAAGCAAGCGGTAAAAGTTGAGAAAGCCATGATTTTCAATCTAGCACAACTAGAAAATGTAATAATTAAGATCTGCTTCCAAAATTTATTAAGCCTTTGGCCATCCCACAGAGAGAAGAGAAACTTTCCTTCACCTCATAGTCCTGACACATACTCTAAACCACACACAGCTGGGGATTCTCAGGAATCCTAACTCAGGCAGAATTAGGGTCTCTCTGTACTTTACTGATGCAGGAATGAATTAAAAAAATCAATCAATAAATATTTTTATATATCCAGTGAAAATAAGCACAAGAAAAGACAAAAGGAAGCATCAGGCTACTGTGCACTATAGCAACTTTACTAAAGTAGCTGCACCTGAACTGGTTTAGAGAACATGAACTGGAAGATGAAATCCTGATGCCAATGAAGTCAAAGTTTTGCCACTGACTCCGCTGCAGCCAGATTTATCCAAAGCAATGAAATCCCAGAGGAAACAGAGAAATCAGGAAAAGATGTCTGTAACATGAATTACAGCCAAACACCAGCTACAGGCTTTTGAGGAAAGGTCGAAGAAATCTTTCCAAAAAAGAACTCTGGAGTAAAAGAAAATTGTAGTGCTAGATCCTTGCTTCCTCCCTGCTCCATTTAGCAGCTAAATAAAGACAGTCTTTCAGGGCTGGACTCGCAAAATGCCACAGCACTCATCTAACCCTCCTCCCTTTGGAAACAATCCATTGTCTTCCTAATCCAAAAGCTTCTTTAAAAGTTCCAAAATGCATATTGCATCTTTTAAACATGTGCTTGGTTTTGTTTAAATCAGAAAATAAAAGGGAGCCATGTCAACTAAATGAAATGTATCTGAAAACTAACGGTATTAAGATAAACCTGAGCTTAGTAATGGCATACCTAACGTTCCTTAAAAAAATAAATCATTCAGCAGAGTTTATGAATAGTAACTTTTAAGAATTCCTCCATTTCAAAATTGAAGCAATGATTCTCAGCAATCTTCAGGATGGCAGAGACTTAAGAGAGAAAAGGGAAGTACAGCAGTTTATGAAAGGATGGTGCAAACGACGCAACACTTAAATGAGGTTTCAAAGACAGAGCACTAATACAGGGGAAAATGAGGGTTCAGAAATGAGGATTCCCTTTTAAAGAGCCCCGGATCGCTAAAGATTATTATGCAGGCATTCACATTCACAAATTTTTATAGTTGTAGGGGACTTAGAGAGACACGTTTAGCAGCTCTTGAGTCGCTGCAAAATTCAGAAGGTAGGGCCTGCTCTTGCCTGGTAGGTAGCTCGCTTTTATTTTCATTTCCTGTTCAGGAGTGAGATTACTGTTTGGGGAGAGTTAAATCTATTTCAGGCATAAGAATCATTTATCCCTGGAGGTGCCGAGCTTCGATTAATAGCTCTTGGATTCTTCTTATTCATCTTAACTCCAATTTGTGCTGCTTGGCACTAAGGGTCCAGTTTGTTCCTTTCCTCATTTTCCATTCTCCCTTCCCCCACCCAGCGCCGTGCATCAGAGAGAGCTTTCACGCTGCCACCTTAGTTTAGGTATATATTTTCATGTAAAGTTAATGTTTTACACTTGATTGCTCAGTATTTCTCTCAGGTGGAAAGTCCTACTGATACTACATAACTTGTATGCCTTTTTGATGTTAATAAAAGTCTGAAACAATGTTAAATCAGAAATAGATCCGCTCAACATGTTATTTTTTAAAGCTAGCTATAAATCAGATATGACAACTGTTTCAGGATTTGATGTCCCTCGATTTTAATTTTTGTGCAATAAAATCTTGGCCCATGTTACAGATTAACCACCTGTAAAATTATAGTTTTGTACACCGAAGCCATTTGCAGCTGTAATACAAGTACAAATTTAATCCAGAACTCTTAAGCCTCATTTATTTTGTACAGTTCAAAAGCACTCAAATCAATTTGCTGAAAATCTGATAAATACTTGGGGCTAAAATCTACTCCAAGTGTGCGTCTCGCAGGAGAGGGAGATTTTGGATTGTCTTTCATTTGACCGAAGCCTAAAGAAGAAATCCTTGGTGTGACCACTGCATCGTCTGCTGCTTCCATCGGCTCAGCTACTTGCTGCTAAATCCCACCTCTGCGTTTCCCTCACCAGCAGAAAATTAAGTCATCAGCCACAGGAGTGGAAGGGGAACCAAGGACTGTCTACAATATCATTTTTAACTACTTTGAAATATTTCTTAATTCAAAGGTCAGCCTACTTTCTGTTAGCCTAATGGTTTTCCATTACCAGAGATCATGAAGCCTGGTAAAGCCCAGCCATATTCAGCCCTGTCAAATTAACATCAACTCACCAAGATCATATATATGTTTATATAATAGTATATACACATTTATACACACACACATATGTATCTCAGAGCTCCATACAGCAAACAAACATGCTGTAAAAACACAAATACCTCTTAACTGTGTGTAGTAGTGAGGAATTCTGCGTAACCCTCCAGCATCTATACTTTTGATTCTTCCTAATACGGCCTGATTCATGAGCATCTATAACTCCCAGGCATCATAAATACTTCTTCCTAAAATCTACAGCTGCTGACGTCTACATCCACTGCTGCCGCCTTATTACCAGTTCAGAGGTGGACCCTTCAACAGGAACAAACCTACCCGCTAACTATAGAAAATATACTGCAGACAGGAACGGGCAGCAGAGTTGCCTTAATGCAATATCCAAGGATCCTCTGGCTTAGTGGAATCCTCAGCTGGCACAGAACCAGCAAAACTGCTTCCTTATTATATAAAAGGATTAATTTGTTTATCTTTAGCAATGCAATTGTTGTTATACAAAATGAAGACTGTTCCTATTCCCGGAGAGGTTTCCCATCCTTTTTATTCATACACTAAAAAAAAAAAAAAGTAATTGCAACAAATTTTGAGATTATCATTTGACTGGAGGCATGAAAGCCTGTTTATGAAAGAACTGAAAATACCGGAGCTGCTTTCAAAAACAGAAAGACAAATCAAACCAGCACTTGTTAAAAAATTCTAAATGTTTAGGATTAGTAATTTTAGAGAAATGTAGCATGTCAGACAAAAAATTAACATGATGAAAACATCAAAGGAAAAATATTGACAACTGAAGAAAAAAAAAAAAGAGAGGAAAATGTGAAGAGGTAAATGAATGCATACCCAAAGGTTGCACGTGCAATCTTGCAATACATATACAAGGAGTAAAAAGTCAATGAGGATGAGCTGAAAAGTCCAAAATGTAATCAAAAGTAAGGAAAAAGGAAATACGAGGCATAAAACATCAGCTACACAGCAGTCCTGAGAAGATTAGAGAATGAAGTTAAGAGAGAGTGCAAAAAATGATAAGAAAATTAAGGGTAGAAAATGAAAAGCAGATTGCATGAGGGTTTGAGATAAATCAGAATTTTTTTAAGTACTTGGAGAAGAAGAGGTCAGCAAGGAGGAAAAGAGTAGGACCTCTCAGAAATGGGAAGTGTAATTTATTCACAGAAGAGGTAGTTACTCCTATCAGTTTAAACAAATCTTCATATCAATTTTCGGAAAGGAGGATACGGAATGAATACTAGAAAACAGTCATACATTTTGCATTTCTTGGGTTAGAAAGAGAAAATAATGAAAGAAATTTTATCAGTCAATGGGAACTGATGAAGCAATTGTGCAGTGTGTTCAACTGGACCGCCTGGATCTGATTTAGAGTAGAGGTTTTTGGAACAGAGTCCATGGTTTGTACAGCACTAAGCACAATAACAGCCTACTATAAATAAGTCATCAAGTTTGATCAAACTCTGGGAATAAATGAGATGCTGGAAAGTGTCAAAGTAGATAGGGGAAAACTTGTGCTAGTATTACAAAAACCTTTTTGGAAGTAACATTTTAGCATCTGAAAATAGGAAGAGGTAAATAAATCCAAAACTTATTAATCATTTCTTTGTGACATAGAGCCCAGAAAACACTATCAGCGTCAATGACAAAAATGTATTTGAAAATATAAATGAATAATCTATTTTTTTAAGTGCTTTCATTATTGCTGACTTCTTTAATATTAAAGACTTTACAAAAATCTGGGAAATATCTTTATTTGCTACACATTTCTATAATACCTTAGAAATTTGGGCTGAATGAAAAAAGAACCCCATTCCCTTCCAGGAGACAGCATCGATAAGGGCAGTGAATGAAGGAGAAAGTCTACTCACCAGCAGTGATTAAGAGTAAATACCAAACAGCTGCTGCATTCAGCTGAGGAATTCAACTTTCCTTTTCCATATGTTTTCTGAAACAGCATGGAAAAACGATTCTGCATGACCAAAGAACAAGAAATAACAATAATCTTGTCTGGGTACCTTTGCCAAACCAATAAATCCCTTTAGAAGGGATTTAACACCAGAAACTAGTCACAAGACATTGGTAAGATGCTAAAACACCACTACGAAGGTAAACTCATGAATACTTCTGACATTCTGTATTCTATTTCTATTGCCTTTGTTTCTTAAAACATAGATAGAACTGGACAAGACATAATTTGTTTGCTTTTTCTGATACCTAGAGACCAGGAATAAAGAGTTAAACAAATGTGAATTTTAGCTTTCACATGAAAAGTTTCATCATTTCTGCTTTGTTACATTCATCCTGAAAATATGAACTGAGACAAACTCATCACAGGGATTAATAATGCTTTTTTACTCCTACATATCAGGCTTCATCTGAAAGCAGAAGAGCCCATCTGCAATTTATGAAGACTACAATCAATCACTTCTTCACTTCTAATTACTCCAGCTCCTACTGAGTACACGTTTCCTAACTGCTCCTCGGTTCTTACATTCCAGTTCCTCTGAAGCAGCAGGAAAATATTCACTGAAAAGTAAATAGAAAAAAAGTCTGAAAAGCTAAAAAATTCTAAATATATGGAATTAACTAGGTCTTGGGAAAAATTTACATTCTTCAGAAATGCTAAGGAAGCTTAATTTTGTTCCAGTGAGATGACTCCTGCAGACTTACCTGCATATATCAAGAAATTATGACATCCTTGTGCCTTTTCTAAACCAGTGGGTTTGAACTTTTGTAATTCCTTCTCTTTCAACTTTCTGTTCCCCTCCACTGATTCTTTACACCTTAAGGGCCACTCTGACCTCTCCTTACCACTGGGTCTTATTTGCTTTTCCTTAGCATTTGTAATGGTGATGCATCTCACCAAAGAGAAATGAAGCTTTAGACCAGGGTGGTTTGGATCTTGTGCATTTATTTTTCCAGCTGATCTAACCAAGAGTAATTCCTTTTGGACAAACAAACTGACATTCTCAGAAAAAAAATTGAATTGGTTGTGTTAGCAGTTTCAAACACCCTTAAATCCAAAATTTAATTACTGAATTATAACATGAAAATAACGTGAAAGCTATTGGATGCCTGAATGTCTGTAGTTTATGGATACAACTGACCTATTTATATACTGACTGAATATATTAGGATAAGTGTCTCCGCAAAAGAAGATTTAGGTGATATATGTTCAGTGTGGTGGTAGAGTTGTATATGCAGGATTTACAGATGGATGAATGCAGAAGGGGAAAAAACTATCAACATCTACTGTTTCTGATCTTTACCCCACTTTCTTCAATTTTCCCAATTGCTCCACCTGCTAGCAATTTGGCCACATAGTAATAACAAGCTGTGCTTTCCATCATATGGACTGTAGTCCTTTTGTTTCCTCACAGGCTTTTTTTTATGCTCATTCTTCCAATAATGTGAAGACACCTTTCCCTGTTCAGAAAAAAACTGAGTCAAGACATTAAAGCTTACTCCCACTGGAATACAGATCTTGGAATACATTTATTATAAACTATATTTTAACATATCTAACTTAACCCTGTTAAGAAATTGTTTCTTAGGATTACTCTCTACACAAGATAGGATTCAATGCCACGTTAACTTTGGTGATGTAATTGATTTTACCTTAACAAAGCTCTTTGGTACCTAGGGTAACCTTCTTGACTTCCAGTTGCTGTCTCAAAAAGCCCAAATCTCCCATTGGAGAAGGTAAATATCTGTCAGATCCATGTAGGTGTCTTACATACCCTACAGCAGTCTAAAGGCACTCTGGCTTAGACCAGGCACAGTATTAGGTTGTGTGTTTGCCTGTTCAGTGCTCTCCCACTCTTGGCCTTACCAGTCTCACCGAGTCCACCGACTCCTTCAACCCCAATGCAGAATCACAAAATCATAGAGTTTTCTAGTTGGAAGGGACCTTTCAGACCATCGAGTCCAACCATCAACCCAACTCTGACAAAAAACATCACTAAACCATGTCTCTAAGCACTATGTCTGCCCGGCTTTTAAATATCTCCAGGGATATCTCCAGGGACTCCACCACTTCCTTGGGCAGACCATTCCGATGTTTAGTAACCATTTCTGTGTAAAAATTGTTCCTAATCTCTAATCTGAACCTCCCCTGGTGCAACTTGAGGCCGTTTCCTCTTGTCCCATGGCCTGTTCCTTGGGAGAAGAGACCGACCCCCCCTGGCTACACCCTCCTTTCAGGGAGTTGGAGAGAGCGAGAAGGTCTCCCCTCAGCCTCCTTTTCTCCAGGCTGAACGCCCCCAGCTCCCTCAGCTGCTCCTCATAAGGCTTGTTCTCCAGACCCCTCACCAGCTCCGTTGCCCTTCTCTGGACCTGCTCCAGCACCTCGATGTTTTTCTTGTCAGGAGAATGTATATTGAGGCCCTTGGCTTGAGGTGGTTTAGCCTCAGACCGAACCCCAGCTGCAGGATCTTTAGATTTGTCATTTGGAAAGAAACACAAAGGTTTGATCTCATACATGAGAAAGCTTCCTAAAGGAGTTCTTTTAGTTGCTCACTGGAAATAAATATAATGCAGAATATAATCATCAGTATTCCTGACATGAATGCACAACTTAAAATTGTCAGTATGCTAGAGTCTAAAGAGCACAGTTTTCAGTAGACTCAGAAATCAAAAGTATTCTTTCTTTGCCAGGACATGTTACTCCATACTTATAAAAATCAAAGCTTATGTTATTCTTTTGTCATTATTAATACATGGACAGCTTGTTCATGATGTGTAAGGCAGACACTTATTTTAATTTTTTAAATAATGGGAAAATGTCTTGCAGGATGTAACAGTAAGGCCTCCTCCACAGAGGAAACTTTCTTTAAGGAGACCCAGACAGATGATCTGCAGCAGTACCTCTGGGATAATTCTAAGACCACTGTGTTACCTGAGTTTGTGTAATGATTCAAAGGCATTTTGCAACCTAAGACTTCTTTACTTGGTGTTACAAGAAGGCATACAACCTTTTTGTTGCTTTGCTTCACTGACTTTTCATCTACTAGATTATTGTTTCTAAATTCCAGAGTTTTGTTATATGTATATAAGGTTACTGCATTTCACATACTATGGCAGATAGTTGAATTTGCATTCACAGAAATAGTTATTAAAATTACTGGTAGAAAATATATTTCTTTGTGTGTATGAGCATGTTCAAACTCATGGCAAAGCTAATAAAAAACACACAAATACTTTGGATAAGATTTATCGGTGAGGTCATGAAATAAAAATGAATTCCTTGACATATGATTTCCTTTTTTCTTCAGTTTGTGTTTGGTAAAAATAAAAGGCTACAAGAACAGGAAAAGGGGACTGGCCAGCAAGAAGATACTTCTTGGAAGTCAGAAATTATAGACAAAAAGTGAGAACTGTCAAATGATGAGTTAAACCTTCCAAAGGAAATTAAAACAGAGAGTAAAAAGTTTTGTAGCCATACTAATAAAAAGGGAATGAGAGAAAAAATGGGATTGCTCTGCAAGGAGAAAGGAATAGACATTAATGATAATCTGGGTAGAGTCCTCAGCTAAATGAATGCTTTTCTCTGTTTCCAATCTGGGTGATGATGTAGAACATGTGGGCATAAGCAATAAGAAAAGATGCAGATAAATGAATATCTCCTTCCATCTGACTAGGAAAATCTTGACATACACATGTTTAGGGAACTGGATAATCCCTGCCCCAGAACACCGCAGGAGTTCGCACATGAAATTGCAACTTCAGAAGCAAGGATGCTTAATAAATCTATCACATTCAGTACCTGTGACCAGAAATAGGAAATGGGATGTTTATTGTGTGGAGGAAGCAAAGGCATCTTGGAGCTATAAAACCTGGAATACAGCTTGAGCCGTACATACAGCCAAGGAACACGTGTGGGAAAAAAGGAATTAGGATCATACAGGTAAAAGGTAAATGAGATTAAATGCAACAGGGGTGCACCTCAGGTAAATCATGGCATATTAAGCAAATTATTTCCTTTGATAAATTAACTCTTGGAAAATGTAGTGGATGTAATCTAGCTAGACTTCAGCAAAAACAGTTTATGTGGAGCAAGAAAAGGAATTTAAGTTAAACCATAAAAGAGAGGATTTAGAAGAACTCTTCAGTAGGTAGGAAACTGTCTAAACCAGGTATAACAGTTTAATGGGATAATTTTGATGTTATTAAATGGATTTTTCCAGAATTCTGTGTTGGGACAGATATTTGATAATGTTTTGCTAATAATTTTATGCAAAACTGGGGGCATGGCATATGAACAACAAAAGGCAGAAAGGCTTCATCAGAAGCAAACAGGAGATCACTGAGGAAACACAGGGTGGACAGGAGGACTCCAACTGAATTTGGATGATACTAGAGAACCCAGGCTGATGTGCTCCCTGACTATTAAGGAGAAATCATCTGAAGACAAGTGAAAGAGAAGGCTCTGTCAAGATCTTACAGCCCCTTCCAGTACCTGAAGGAGTAATGGGGAGGGACTCTTTATCAGGCAGTGGAGCGACAGGAGAAGGGGGAATGTTTTTGAACTCAAAGAGGGGAGACTGAGATGAGATCTCAGGAAGAAATTCTTTGCTGTGAGGGTGGTGAGAGCCTGGCCCAGGTTGCCCAGAGAAGCTGTGGCTGCCCCATCCCTGAAGGGGTTCAAGGCCAGGCTGGATGGGGCTTGGAGCAACCTGGTGTGGTGGGAGGTGTCCCTGCCCAGGGCAGGGGGTTGGAACTGGGTGATGTTGAAGGTCCCTTCCAACCCAAACCATTCTATGATTCTATGAAAGCAAACATTAAATTTTGTTAGCTGATGGCAGATCAGAATGATACATACATATACACTCCATGAGGCAATGCTTTGTGGAAATAATTTAGTTTATTCTAAATGGACAAGGCCAGGTGCCATTGGTATAATGTTCTCCTTAGACTATCCTGTCATAAAATGAGTACCCTGTCAGTCCTCAGCAGGAGATAGTCATCGAAAAGGCAAATCTACAGGACAGGAATGGGAGCACAGGAGTTAGAATGATAGATCAGACTGAAAAAGCTTGGCTTTCTTAGTCAAGCAACATTATTTTACAGTCAGATATAGATCTATATATATACCAGAAGGGTAAATGTTAGAGAAGGAAAAGGGAATATTGGGTCAGGGGCAAACTTGGTGCATTTATACAAATAGTTTAACGCTTACTGCATGTAGTAGAAGGAGAATTGATTGGGTGACAGAGGAGGTCATAGGCAATACGTGAAATTCTGTTGAAAAATTTCTTATTCCTTAATGGGTGATGGATGCAACTGCAAAGATAGCCCAAAGAAAATAAGTCTTGGTATCAACAAATTATGTGTAACATAACTAATATTGAAACAAAAGTCAGTCTTCCGGCTAAGCATTCCTGTTAAAATTTTTAAAACATACAATTAATTAATGATAAAATAGCTACAGAAAGGGTCTCCTTGCAGTTAATGGGTTCTGGTTTGGACAAAAAAAAAAAAAAAAAAAAAAGAAGAGAAAAAAATTTAAAAGGGAATAACCCCAAGAGTTAATCAGAAGGCAGCACTAATGACCAAATATCAGCTTACTGCATACACTTCCATCACACAAAATTACAGCTTCTTAATATGAAATGAATTAAATCTGATTAATTAAATGCAAGTAAAACAATTCTTTAATAATAAATGAGGCCTCTATTGTTAATGCAATGTTGCTTTTCTTCGGTGTTATGACAAAGGCATTATCAGAGAAAGTGTTTTTTTCTTTAATCTTTAACTGTATTTTCAGATTTAGAGGCAATCACCTCTCCAGTGAGGAGAAAAAAGAGGAGACCATAAAATCACAGATGACAGAAACCCGTACTTGTATCATCTCTGACGCAGCAGAGTTATGCATATACACAGCTAAGAAAAGGAAGAGGTGAGAAGGTAGAACTGGAAGAGGTGCTGCTCTACTGGGAAGCCAAGAGAGCTGGCTGAGACAGTGCACTTGACAAGTCACTTTATAGGAGTACTGTTATGCATGAAACACTACAGTGACATGTAACATTGTGCTTCAGCTGAAATATTTAACACCAGGCTGTACATCCCTGAAAGAGACTCCTTGGCTATCAACTCCTACCTTCTTCCAGCTGTTACAGGCAGCGAAGTCACGTAAGAGCGATGTTGTTTGGTTATTTGATATCTGTGTTTCCAACAGCAACCACTCCCAGCATCCACTTCATGAATGGGCTTTACACTTTGAGTGGAAATGTTTATCATAAAATTAAGTCATAGTCTGCTAACTTATTTGCTGTATGAGAGGGTAAGGTTCAGAGCCCTGCTGGTGATATTGCTTAGGGATGGTTTTGCCTGAGTTTTAAGTCCCTGATTGCCACAGGATTTGGAAATCCAAATGCAAGGTGTTGCTCCTGAGGACTCCTGTTTTATTCAAGTTACACAGTTATAGCTGAGGCTGCTTTCAAGGAGCAAACAAGCTCCAGATGATAGGAAACCTACTGGCCTATCTCTGATAGAAGTTATTTAACACAAGTCTGCACAAGGTGCCAAGCAGACCCCATATTTCATGACAACTTTACTTCTAAAATAGAGAATAATATTTTCTTCCTCTAATTCAGTTCACATTTGCACCTTCACTATATTTTGGTTCTAATATTTTTATTCCAGATAAGTTCTCAGCTGAAAAATCCACATCTATAAATTTTGCCTCCACTGACCACCAGAGACATCCAGAGCAGCAACAGGAGATGAAGATTTTCTAAGTCAGACCTTGGATTGAATTATTAATTTGGTTACTGCTATGGCAGACAAGGAGCTACAAGGGTAGATATTTCTATTTCAGTTTTTATTACTTTTTTTTAATATTTAAAATATATAAAATTAATGGAAACAATTAATGGAAACAATTTCTAGTTACATATTCCTGTCTCATCCCCAAAAAGAAAAAACAAAACAGAAACTCCCTAAATTTTCCTTGATGTGTGTTCATTCACAGCAGACCACAGACCACAAGAAAAACATAAGATTCCATATCATTAATTTAAATTTATACTGAAATGAATAAATTTCATGCTGTTCTAATTGAACTAGGATAGATAAGAACGACTGGGAACTAGACAGATGACACCCAATTTTATGTATTTTGTATCAACCTGTATTGGACGAGCAAATTTACTAGTAAGCTAATTGGACATAAAGAAAACTGGTGGGGGGTTGGGGCTTTTTGTTTGTTAATTTTGCTTCTTTTTTTTTCAACATTTCAAAAAGGCTATTTGTAGGACCAAACACTCACAAAGAGAGTGGATGAACATATCTGTCTGAAGGAAAAGTTATGGTCCAAGGGAATGTCACATAATCTTAACATATCTGACAATCTTAATTTAAAACCATTCCTACTGGGTTAGGGTTATAGCGTGTGCCAAAGACAGTGCTTATACAAACTAAATTAAATTGTTGTGGTACTTTAAGAACAAAAACCTGTTAAGGCATTTAGGGTATAGCACCGATGTCAATATTGTGATTTACTGCAAGACAAAGCAGAGAAACAGGTTACGATATAAACACTTCAGATACCCATGTGCCACGTACAGTGTCCTCTCAAGAACTACATCAGAGAACTGAGAAAGGTCTCTATCAAAATATTGGGGTTGGCTTTTCCTCACATTCAAGAAAAAAACCCTTAGATTTACTGCAAAATTAACCTTTTGGGGTGAGACACAGTGCAGTCAATAAAGCAATTATAAGAAGCAGTTAAGGGACAGAAACAGAAATATTCCCCAAAATTAAGAACAAATTAGTGCTCTCATCAATACCACTGATAAAGAAGTATGAGCTAGACATTTGAAGGAATCCTTCAGTAAGAATAGAATAATTATCACATTCACCTGAAATTGCTTCAATGAAATTTCCCAAAGAGAAAACATGGAAAAAGAATTGTTGTTATTAGTCTGAGCTGTGTTCTTTACGAGATAATCATGACAGAGGTGGAATCTGTACCCCTGTAGTTTTTTGCGATAACATTCCAGAAAAACAAGATGTACCATTAGGCATAGAGCCTGCCAAAACTTAATGTTCAGCTTAGTCTGGACAGTAGAAAAACTCCCATTGACAATGAGAGCAAGAAGAATAGGAAAAAACTTTACTTAAATATTTTGAGGATTGAGTTCTTGATCAAAACCATAGAGTCGTAGAATCATAGAATGGTTTGGGTTGGACGGGACCTTAAAGATCATCCAGTTCCAACCCCCCTGCCCTGGGCAGGGACACCTCCCACCAGACCAGGTTGCTCCGAGCCCCATCCAGCCTGGCCTTGAACCCCTCCAGGGATGGGGCAGCCACAGCTTCTCTGGGCAACCTGGGCCAGGGTCTCACCACCCTCACAGCAAAGAATTTCTTCCTAAGATCTGGTCTAAATCTTCCCTCTAATTATTAGAGCAAGAGCACACAGTCAGAGAGAGAGATTAACTCTGTTTACTTTTACATAAAACCAAAAAAAATCCCCAAATAAATCACCATTTACATATAAGAAAATGTTCTGTTCTTAGCTGTTGGATTATAAACAGTCCTAGGCCTGAGCATTCATCCTAAAAAAAGATGGTTTAATGGCATTAACACTTTTGTAAAACCAAGCAGCAATTTCATAATGGCTGAAATATTACATGCTGTTTTTCAACTAGAGTGAATCATTCCCTATGTATTTTAAGTTACAATAGACTCAACTTGATGAAGTATGTAATTTGAAATTCTTAAGTTTGTAATTTGAATGATTACTTTGTCTCACTGTAAGCTGCTTAGGCTTTTTCATTTATAAAGCTGAAACATTTGGCTACACAAATATGGCATCAACATAACTTGTAATACAATCCTTTGTTTTTTAATCATCTTCTACTGATAATCTAAATGATGATTAGTCTTGTCTCAGTGATTTCTTTGCTTTTCTAATACATATTCGTATTAATCCCTACTACATATTTTGATTTATTCTTAATTTTTTTTTTTAGAACTAGACCATATTAAAATCCTTTTAAAAAACAAAAATGATTAGACAATAACATTTTAAATGTGCATGAAATTGTGAAAAAGATTTTGGGAATGCCAGATGTTACACTTAGTGCAGAAAGGCACATTTAAAAATCAAGTGTAGCCTAATGCCATTAGTTGGAAGGACTGAAATTAAAATCTTTGAAGGCTGGAGGAGATTAATTTATATATTACAAATATTATTTTCTTACTGTACCATACTATGTATACAACAGCTTGTCTCAACATGTACAGAAATTTGTCCTCGTTTCCTCACCATTCTGCTATCATAAAGTTCTAGGACTTCCTGGAAATAACTGAGGTTGGGTTTTTTTCTATTTTTTGACATTATGAGGAGGGACCAGCAAGCTTCTTCAGTGGCACTGCTCGATGGAAAGTAACAAATATCAGGAAATCTAACAAAGCAAAAGGACTCTGAGTCTCAACAAAGTTGAATATGCCAGCTGGTGAGAAGAAAGTCAAATCATATGTCAGATCAAGTTTGATGAAGGTCAATGGTGGCAGTTGTTAGCAAGGAATACTGTATGTCTCCCTAAAAAGTATTTAATACCCAGTACTTTCTCCAGGTCATTATGCACATGCTGGATAGAATCATGGAATCATAGAATTGCCTGGGTTGGAAGATCATCAAGATCTTCCAGATCATCAAGCCCAACCATCAACCCAACACTGACAAAAACCATCACTAAACCATGTCTCTGAACACTATATCTGCCCATCCTTTAAATGCTTTCAAGGGTGGTGATTCCACCACTTCCCTGGGCAGCCTCTTCCAAGGTTTCTTCACCTTTTGATGAAGAAATTGTTCCGAATATCCAATCCGAACCTCACCTGGTGCAACTTGAGGCCGTTTCCTCTTGCCTTATTGCCCATTCCTTGGAAGAAGAGACCGACATCCCCCTGGCTCCCCCCTCCTTTCAGGGAGTTGTAGAGAGCGAGAAGGTCTCCCCTCAGCCTCCTTTTCTCCAGGCTGAACACCCCCAGCTCCCTCAGCCGCTCCTCATAAGACTTACTCTCCAGACCCCTCACCAGCTCCGTTGCTCTTCTCTGGACATGTTCCAGCACCTCAATGTCTTCCTTGGACATTGTAAGGGGCCCAAACTGAACACACTACTTGAGGTGTGGCCTCACCAGTGCCCTGTACAGGGGGATGGTCATGGCCCCAGTCCTGCTGGCCACATTGTTCCTGACACAGGCTAGGATGCTGTTGGCCTTCTTGGCCACCTGGGCAACTGTTGGCTCACATTCAGCTGGCTGTTGACCAACACCCCCAGGTCCTTTTGTGCCACAGAAAAGGGTTAAGTGAGTTTTTTCCAATTGGGCTACCACAACTTTGCTGGGACAGTTGTGATGTGAATTACATGAAGAAACGCTCTGCCTGGACAGAGAGCTGCAGAGCTGCTGATCCCAGGCACTCATGCCCTCTGTGGAGTTCTTCAGCGGAAGTGTATATGGACAAAACCAGCTTTAAATACTCAAGTTACACTCAGTAAAAAGTTACTTGCAGCGATAATGATAATATTTAAGAGAACACAAAGGGCACGCAGGAAGACAGATGTGTGCAGAGAGCAGAGGCACATAGTAAGAGTGAATGCAAGACCTACAGTTCAGCTGTAGGGCCCCTGGAAAATTAGCCTCTTTGGATTCTGGATTCAGCCAAGAACCAACATTTCAGTTCACCTCTAAGCATTCAGATAACTGGATTGTTATCTGCACTTACAGCCACCTTCATGGAGCAATATCGGCAATCATCAACACAACAGGAAAAAACCTGAAGCAACCAAAACCCAAAGTAGTCTCAAATGGCAAAAATGGAGAGACAAACGTCTTTGTTCTCTCAGAAAGACCAAGATAGCACGGAGCTTGAACTGTGAGGAAGAGAATGCAGAAAGTGAGCAATTTAACTCTGGAACTCTACGGAATGATGCAAAGCCAGTGAGATTTGATTTGAGCAAGCTTTCAAAGAACAGGAGAGAAGTCAGTTCGCTTGTGACAGAAAGAGATTTATACAGTCAATGGAAGAAAAGATAAGATTACGAGCAAAGCTGGTGAAGAGCCTGTTGTGGTCATTAGACATTAGAAAAAGAAGGTCAGAGGATTTATTTCAAAGAGGAGGGTTCCAGGATAGACAATGAGACACGACAGTAAGAAATACAGGTATATTGCCAACTGCACAAGCAGGAAATGAAGTGGAGGATCAGAAGAAATAGTTAAAAAGTGAGAGCAAGGAGGAGTATTTCATTTCTGAGTGGCTGTCTAGAAGAGCAAAGTCTTATTTGGGAGTGAAGACTGCAAATATATCAGTGGAAAAACAGGCAAAGAGGTCAAAAAAGGGATTGTAAAGAACTTTCCTAAAAGTTGCTTTTCCTAAAAATTGACCAACCTCGACAGTATTTTCTTTTTCAAGTTTTTTTAGTTTGACAATCCCCTAGAAGTATATGGATTGAACTTCTGATTCTTATGCATAGAATCACAGGCATTTACAGATATGGAGGTGCTTGGTAGTGGCTCCACCACTGGGCTGCGTTTTCAGATGGGTTTAATAAGCATACTTTCCCATATTTTTTCCTACAAACTAAGCAGTTGATTGATGGGAAATTTCCAAAAGGGAGCAGCTTTCATGTCTTTAACTTTCCATACAGATTTTTCTAGATTTCCTCAATTATTCTTTTTTTCTTCAAATAAGATGTCTTTGAATGTGTGTGCTGGTTGAGATCTGTGTCTTCTAGTCCTATCTGTCAGGGATAGCTTCCTTTAAGACAGTTGTCTCTTACACAAATATAAAATCTTGAGAAAAAGCATAATGGGGAGCTTTGTTCCTTTTTTTTTTTTTTAAATATAGAATTAGGGTAATTTTTCAATCATCATTATCAAGGCCAGGCTGGATGGGGCTTGGAGCAACCTGCTCTAGTGGGAGGTGTACCTGCCCATGGCAGGGGGGTTGGAACTAGATGATCTTTAAGGTCCCTTCCAACTCTAACCATTCTATGATTCTATGATTCTATGATTATTAATGTTTTAAATGTAAATACATACATATTGTCCGAAAATCTCATGGATGCTGCTGGGAGAGAGGTGACTATGCCCACGGAGCTGGGAGACAAATGAGCTTACTGGGCGATGAGGCGGGGTGGAGAGGTGGAAAGA
This sequence comes from Tringa tobata, assembly GCA_033628505.1. Taxonomy (NCBI): domain Eukaryota; kingdom Metazoa; phylum Chordata; class Aves; order Charadriiformes; family Scolopacidae; genus Tringa; species Tringa tobata. The sequence goes on along the minus strand of JAHREE010000543.1, from coordinate 54,268 downwards.
ATGTCTGAAAGTTGGTCTGTGTGTGTATGGAGCGTTGTCAACAGCAGAAGAGCCGAAGACACAAACAAACTTCACTCAAAGGGCCAGAAGGTTTTGTAGCAGGCAGCTGTCAGGAGTTGTGTTCTTCTGGAACATGATATCCTGTGCCAGATGCATAATTACAC
>JAHREE010000543.1:22749-53799 GCA_033628505.1 Tringa tobata | reverse complement strand
GGTCCCTTCCAACTCTAACCATTCTATGATTCTATGATTCTATGATTATTAATGTTTTAAATGTAAATACATACATATTGTCCCAAAATCTCATGGATGCTGCTGGGAGAGAGGTGACTATGCCCACGGAGCTGGGAGACAAATGAGCTTACTGGGCGATGAGGCGGGGTGGAGAGGTGGAAAGAATGTCTGAAAGTTGGTCTGTGTGTGTATGGAGCGTTGTCAACAGCAGAAGAGCCGAAGACACAAACAAACTTCACTCAAAGGGCCAGAAGGTTTTGCAGCAGGCAACTGTCAGGAGTTGTGTTCTTCTGGAACATGATATCCTGTGCCAGATGCATAATTACACTTACCTGTGGGGAGGTGCAATGTTCCTCATGGCGTTGTTTACGCACACAAATCCACCTCCAATTCTTTCTTCCAGTTAAGTGTGAAAAAAACACTGGAATAACAGCTGGGGAGGGACAGGAGCATCTTGCTGCAAAGGCTGTAAATCTTCACCAACAAAGGAGAAATTCTTCTGTTCTACCTCCTTACCTTTCCTTCAAAGAAGCCAATTCCTCGGATACTTTTCCTTACTCCTGGTAGCCTTCTCTTCAAGCATCCTTTCCATACAGCAACGGAGCCTTTCACTCGAATTCTTTGAACAAACCATGGTAGAACACTCTAATGCCTATTTCACAGATCTTGCTGTTCCTTAGCAAGGGACAAAAACTTCTGTATCGTGTCCTCTGAAGCACACCGGTCTAGAGACCCTTAGGAATTTATGAGTCAAACTTGGAAATCCTGAGACTCGAGATATTCTCCATATAAATTTTATTAGTAGGATGATTACAGTCACTTTAAAAAAGGGAGAAAAGAAATCAATCTATGCAGTTTCCTTCTGTTTTTTTTTTCACTGCGCTCTTAGACTTGTGTTACGGTGAATGACCATAAAAGCCTACATTTAAAACAGGCTAGAAGTACAGGCACTGCTTTCATGAAATATAGAAACTAGTACAAAAATACCCCCCTAAATAGAAATCAAAAGGAGATTCAGAACAAAAGAATCTGGGAAGCTAGAACATACATTTGAGGAATGCTATGGCCTCAAACTTTTACTAGTGATCAAATAATTATGTCAAGTCTGATGCTCATTCTTATTAATGTACTGTCAATGCAGAAAGTTCTTAAAGCAGGAATAAATAAGTTGCACATCTCTTACATATTAAGGAAGTCCAAAATGGCTTTAGTGTAAATTGGGATCTGTCTTGGGATATATGACCACAGAACCTTTGATTTGGAGGTTTTGGACAGATGAATGTACTATTCCATAGATGCATGGCCAGGAGTAACTTCGTAAGACTGCCAATTAGAGTGTTCTTACCCTACGGAGTCCTCCTGGGGCAGTGACCCTAATCTAACAAAACATGTAAGTAGGGACTTAATTGTAATGTCAACAGAACTACTCATGTGCTTAAAGTTAAACATATGCTTAAGGATTCTGCTGACCAAGCGTTGTATCATTTTACTACTACTGCTCTTTAAAAGCAGTGGTCAGAATCTCTGGTTAAACCGACCCATGTACTGAGATTTTCTGGCTCCTGATCACTCAGACAAAGGCAGAGGAAAGCCTGTATTACTAACTAAATGCAGGTGATTTCCTGCTGTATAATCATTCCTAATCATTCCATTCCATGAAGGTCTTCATAAAACCCACCTCTTCCAGTCCAGTCACTGACACTTTACATGTTTAGGTAACACCCGGGGTCCTCTGAGAAAGAGAGAAGATTCAGCTCAATGAAACCTAGGTGCCTACTAAACTTTTAATGCATGCTATTCTGTAGAAAGGAAAATTAAAAAGAATATTTACAACGTTTAAACACCTGTACTTCCTGCTAAATGTCTTTGCTTTTTATTCCGAAAAAAAGGCTATTTTTAAAGCAGAAACCTGTCCTCCAGATTTAAATGTTTTAACAGGAATTAAGTTATTAAGAGGCATGGCTGAAAATAATAAACATCTCTGCCATATTTTGTACTGGAACATTCAATATGAATGCAAGTGACTTGACTCCTAACACAGACCGTAGTATGAGATTACTAAGAAAGGTTACAGCTTGAAATATCATGGGAAGCCGAAAAATGAAACAAGAGAAAGACATATGTTGTCAGAGAAACTGGTCCTTTCAACTACCAGAAGTCCAGTTTTGGACTGTGGGACTTCATTTGCTACAGAAAAAAATTAAAATAATCTTAGAAACCTAAATAAATTCTAGAAACCATTCCAAGTGTGACATTTAAATATATCCATTCACAAGACTTAGTGCCATACTCAATTATGAGAAAAAAATTGAAATGCTTTCAAAACTTCCAACTTCTACCACAAAAAGGAACATACATAGTACGTATCTTAGGAATATTACCAAGAAAATATTTACACAGTGGTTACCAATAACCCACCATTTTGCAAATTATCTATCTAGTGTAGCAGTTTATGGGGGGGGGGAGGGGGAAACAACAAAAAAACCCCAAAACATTAGTAATCATCCCAGGATCACATCACAGTTTTCTAACACAGAGAATACTGTCTTTGAGGGAAAATTTTAAGGACTTATTTCTGCATATTAATAGCAAAAGCAGAATACAGAATGATCCTTAAAAGCCCACGCCAGACTTATTCTGACTCTTGGAACAGTGAGAAGAGAAAAAAAAAACAAAACACCTAACACAGGACAAAGTATAATATTGAAGTGTGGAGATATTAATATACTCTTTATTACTGTTACTAAATGCATTTGTTCAACATGTGTTATTTGGTTTCTGTTTAAATTATATTGATTGTAATAAGTATCATATTGTGCAATTCTTTTCCTTGTATCATCACTAAATAATGTAAGAGCTGCCATGAAGTGGTCTAATCTTACATTATCTATTTTTGATTTTCTACATGAAAAAAATTAGAACAGAAATTATTTCCTTTCCACCTGCATGTTTTATGCATTCATAGCAGTTATAATGGGGATCTTTTTAAACAAATATTATTTCTTAAGGTGCATCAGGCCAAGATGCTTACAATTGAACCATATAAAAATAGGCTGTAGCACAAAAAGAATATTCCCTTAGTCTTGGTATAAACTTTAGTAAAAGAAAACAATTTTCCATAGACAATATACCATCTGTCTCTAAACCATGTGAAAAGAAAAGCTTTTAAAATCCTGCCGCTGCTAATGTGACATGTTGAAACATTAATCACCCCCTAAGGCCAATATAATTGTAGCTCCATGTTAATTACCTAACAATTAACAGCAGTAATTTCCAAGGGGCAATCAATGAATTAGCTTGTGATTTTCCCACAGACTTCAGTCCCACACTGCCAGCCTGAATGCATTTCAAACTCTGAACCATGGTTCATCAATGACACTTCTGGTGTATGAAATAAAAATTCATTTGCACCCTCACTAATTAGGCTCGATTATATCCCTATGCGTATTACAAACTCTATTCACTTGCACAAAATCTCTGCCACAGGCATTTTTCTCCATTTAAAAATTCGTTTTCTATTAAATTAGAAGGTCACCTAGCAGGAAAATGTACTAATCAAGATTTTATCACTAACGAATTAAAGGGTTTTAATAAGCAAGTTTAATTAAGTTATCCTAACAAGTGATAATAGCTATCTCCAACCTATCTGAGTGTTTATGCAAGTATAGGTGTAGTAAATGCAAAGTGTATATTCATAAACATGAAAAACATACTATGTATCTATATAAAAATAATTAAAAATTAAAATATTCTCTGCAAATGTCCCCATGCTTTTCTTTGGTTTTTATGACATTTCTGGACAAAATTTCCCTAAGCTAGAGTTTCTGTCTGCTACGTCCTTTAAGAATCTTATGACTTGGTCACATAATCCTGTGGTAGACTCAAACACAGCTTGGTTGAGTAGGATGTTATCACCTCCTACTGTCCAGACATAAACCTGCTCTTGGTACGAGTCAGTGTTAATCTGCTGATTATTAACCATTAATATAAATAGACCAAATTGTCATCTGCTTAATTTGCTGTTGACGTATCAACTTATATTCTTTAAAGACTAAAAAATTAAGCACTGGGTTTACATCAAGTAGTATTATGATTTCCTTTTAACTATGTTTATGTTTTGTGAGCATGAAGAAGGGCAAATTTTGCGGCTAATCTGTTCAAGAAGCCAGAGTGGAAGGAACGAATACATTACACTTTCCCTCATTACACTTAATCAGAATTCCAGTGGTATCACCTTTGTTTGTGCAGGGAACAAAAATGTGAATTCAATACACTAAATTTGCATCTTTGGTTTCAGGAAAGACAGTTCCAATATTGCAAATGTGTTTTATTCTGTATTCCATGGGAGACAATGCACTCGGGTACAAAGGGCTACCCCATTTTCTCTCCCAATTTTCATCCCGCTCCCAAACCTTCAGGAGAGGATGGTTCATGAGGCCAAACAGAAACTACCCACCCTCATGCTCTTTAAGTAGTTTAAGGGTTACAGCTCTGGACCAGTGATGAAGCCAATTGTATCCACATTGCCAATAAGAACAATGTTTTCCCACTTGAAGGGAGACTTCCCCAAAGGAACACACCTCAACAGGCAGACAGGAACCCCTCACCAGTTGATGATCTGTTGACCAATTAGTTGACCTAACTGGTCACCTACTTTCATTGTATGATCTTTCTTAGTAGACAGGTAAGATTTTGTTCCTGATTTTGGGAAAAAATGGAGTTTTAAGGAAGCATACAAGACTTGCTTCATCATTTAGTCCAGATTTAAGCTGTGCACAGTAGCTACCACTACTAAGGGCTTCCCTTTAGAAATTATCCATCACTATAAAAGATTGCTTTGATATTCTTCTTGTTTTGCCTTGTCTGAGTTTCATCATCCTCCATTTAGCATGTGAAAAAGCAGTTAAGGTATCACACCTCAGGATTCATCAAGCTTTTCTCCAAACATGCCGAGGCTGCAACTCTTCAGCCCCAGCTTTAAGCCAGTACCTGGTCACCCTGTCAAAGGAATCAAAGGAAGAACAATACAATAATGGCTTAATCTCTTCCCTGTGTGCTGTTGAGCTTAAAAAATAATATGTTTAAGGCACACTTGCCCATTGGGTTATCTAACACATTCAGGTAACTCCTAAAAGAAAATAGTCAAGAAAACCTAAACAGCTTCGACAAAACAGGGCAGAAAATGATAAATATGCATTATATCTGCAAATGTTGTGTAGAGAGAGAAGGAAAATCACTTCTCCATCACATTCCAGGGGAACGTTACTAAACAATTTGTTCCCATGTAACACTTCTCAAACTTTGACCTACTTGAAAGGGGAAAAAAAAAAACAAACCCAAAAAACAATGCAAGAAATTAATTCTGAAACTAATTCCATTTCCCATAATATCACAATATAAAACATTTCCATTTGCAGGTTTTACTCCATAGGTCCCCATCTAGGCCTTCAGCACTGCAAAAGCTGAGATTTCAAAGGTAAGGACAGTGTCAGAGCCAGAACATTCTAATATGTCTCCTTCAGGTGTACAGTAATTATGGGTGGATTCTCTTTTCAGTGGGAAACATGTGAACGTAGCAGAGATGGAGGAAGCTACATTCCGCTTCCACACTCCATATGGAAAAAGTGGGGGCCAAAACCAAAACCAAAACTCAACCCATTTCTCCCTTCTCAGAGAATAGAGAAGATAACAAGTAGTCAGGAACTGACAAACAAACCTATTGATTTTCACCTAATTATTTCTGGAAAATATCTGATATTTTCTTGACTATTTCCAAGTTTGATTCAAGACAATAATTTACCATTTCTGCCTTTAACCACATCTTTATTAGTCACAACCATGTGACAAAATCATTACTTTCATGTATTTGGCCAGTAGAAACTTTGACTAAGTAATAAGGAAAACTTGGAGGGAACAAAGAAAATAAAAACAAAATTTCTTTATAAATTTCACACACCAGTGAATTCCATAAACTGAAAGCATAATTTCTCTTTTCTCACTCTTCTCTCTCTTTTTTATTTTTTTTTCCTTATTTGAAAGCAGTGAAAGAAAAAAAAATTGCCTTTTAACATCAAAAGATTTCTCCTTTTTGCTGCCCTTAGAAACATTTTTCAGGTCATCAAAGAATATTTAGCACTCAATGATTTCTCAATGAAAAAGTCAATTCTTCATAAAGGAACACTTGCTTCCTATCAGTTTGCTTACCTAGGTGAAAGTAGAAACCAAGGAAAATCAGAACTTAGACAATAAAAAAACCCTGTGTAGGCTTCGACAGGCATGCACGCTGTGTATTTATGCTGTGTCAATAGTGTACACCGTATGCAGAAGAAAACAAACTGTCAGAAAATATTTTTTCTCTTTTCCTATTTCCCTCATTGCTATTTGTAATTACATTCTGTTTCAATGCCTATAAAAGTTATCACTATTTCTAGTACAAAATCTATTACTGATACCAATCTGCATTCATCTAGTTAGGCAAAATGATCCAAGAATGGTGATTTAATTACTTCTCCAATTTATTTAAGATAACTTAAATTCATTATTTCTCTCTTTAGTTTATGCTTGTAGGAATTTATGTTGGGACTTAAGTTTGAAATGACACCGTTTATTACAAGCATGTCCCACGTTTGGTACCATTCCATTGAGCGCAATCCTGTTATCAGAGAGTTTTATAACTTAATCTTTATTAACTTCCTTACGCCTCAATTATAAGTGTTATTTTCACTACGTGTCTACTGAAAATCAGCCCTTGAGAGCTTCTGTTAATATCTCAAAAGCGACAGTAGACATATTTTCCAACTAATTGACAATGCCAGCAGTGGTAAATAACCTTATCCTGACTATGCAAATGAATTTAGCTCTTGTTATTTGCAGCCCACGAAGAAATGGGGATACTGGTATCCAAAATTACCTTCCACAAAATAAACATTTTTCCGTCAAACTTTTCGTCACCTGTTGATTCACTTTCACATGGCCTTTGGATAGTTCTGGTTCTGCATTTCTGGCCAGGCTTCAAGGAAAAAGTCAAATTTTAATAAAGATCAGTGTTTTCCAGTGTGCACGTGTGCATTCTTGAGCACAGGTTCACGTGTGTCAAAAAACCTTCTATTACTCTCAGTGGAAAAGTAAAGTTGTGCAGGACATGATTGTCCTTGTTGCAGCACTTTGGGAGATTTAATATTTTTTTCCCCTTTCTGTCTTGGGTCATAACCCAGATTCTCCAAGTGTTTCATATGGAAAGCAAGTTCTGCAGAATACCATAAAAGAGCTTTTAATGAGGACACTTCCCAGGACTGTGCAGGCCTATACATTCGACTACATTCTGGGTTTTGTGCCATATTCCAGCAACTGTGCCACCTTACTTGGTTACTGGTTCTTCTTGTTTATGTCCCCATCTATATCTTGTATTGCAGAAAAAAAAAAATCATTATTCATTATTTTACTCTGAGTTTTTAGGTATTCTCCCTGGATGTGAAAAACTGACATTCCAATGTTCACTTTATATCAAGTACAGGAAGGAATTCGGCCATTCTTGACTCTTCCACCTTCCTAAAACCAATAGGTGGGGGATTTTGGTACATGTTTATATTTACATACATAAACACACATATAAACATGTATAACATGCATATTCATATGTTCCAGTTCAAAACTGGAACACTCCATCAAAAAGCAAACACAATTAGAAGTTCTGGTGGGCCTGAAAAAGATTACAAATAAATCAAGAAGCCTCGTGAAGAAATTTAAGTGGAAACACCACCACTCACAAACTCTGGCAAAATTATAGACCTATGGGAGAGTGGCAGGGAGTGAGTACCTGTGATGGGGGACAGGAAAACAAACAGAAAAGGCAGTTCAAAGAGAAATTCAGAAGAAGACTCAAACCCACCATACGTTTAATAAAACCTTAGCATTATCAAATGGCCAGAAGGAACTATAGCAAGACAAGTTAAAGCTTCTTCTCAGGTTATTGAAGCCATCCTGCACCAGATAAAGTGTCATCTCTCCAGCAGTGACTGATCTTTTTCCCTTTAAATTCCCCCTTAAAACCTATCTTTTGCCTCTCCTCCTACACATCACCACCATCTGGGAGTAGTTATCCTGGTGGCCACCTGTAAGTATTTAGGCCACTGTGAATAACTTCTGTGTGCACCTGTAGTTACTGTTATTGCATCTTTCTCCTCTTCATGTTCATTGCTCCAGGTCAAGTGAAGCCCCAGACCCTGAGGTGTGTGGGAGCTGGGTGTCTCTGTGTGATTGTGGTACAATGAAGCACCAATGCTTTTGTGGAGTTATAGGCGTCACCTGAATATACATGTACAAGCCCAACTCTCCACTTCACCATCCCATGCCTATATCTTTAGATACACATTTTCACACCTGCTGCTCATTTTCATACATCATTCTGCTTCGTTACTAACATCAGCTGCACCAACTTGCTCAGAGGTTCAGAGGGACAGTGTCAACACCTGCTACGAGTTCCTGAAGTCCTCTCCAGTGGAGACTTTTGGCTCAAAGGCTCTCGGCAGTGTTCTCCCCCCGCACTTCTTAAGGTTGTCCTTGTTGTTGCAAATCCAATCTCTCTTTTTAAATTTACATTCTCCCCACCTCCCCTATCTCTGTGCGTTTCTGTTACAGGCACATCACAAACTGCTGGCTACTACAGTCAGTGGAGGTGATGGCTTGCCTGTAAATGAGATTTGTGTGTGTAAAACCTGTGCTTGTTTACCCACTGGAATGATGCCAAATATCCGCTCAGATGAAACAAAATATTTATGAATTGGATAAACTGGAAACTTACATCTTTATAGGGTGTTCAGAGTGGATCCAGGTATAATTTCCCTTGCCCTGCCCCACTTTTAATGAAAAATTTTCTCGTTAAGGACTATTAGAAATATGGCATTTGTAAAAGACGCAACGTTTTAATTTATACTATATTAAAGCAAAGCTTTAAAACAATCCTTTATGAAACAAGTGATCTTAACTATTGTAATTCACATGAATTTAATTACACCGGTTTTTAAAAGTAATTTAAATATTGCTTTAAGAGAAGTTGGGTTTTTGCTACCGTAATAAAATAACTTGTTTTATACAAGATACAGAAGAATATAATTTGATCATTTCTTCTGTTAGCCTTTGTTACATAGATTTTTACATAATCATTACTCATAATGTTCTGACAGATAATGCTATTACTAGCGTTACCATCTTTGCTATTATTATAAAAAATCTTCTGGCTTTGTGAAAATTTTAATTTATTAAAATGTAATAAAAGCACATCTAACATGAACCATAATTTATGAAAATTTTAGATGTGCTGCTTGACATTCATGTCATCAGGCTTCAAAAGTTTCACATCTGAAATGTGAAATTACACAGATTTATAAAGATCCTTTTTCAGCATGTTAACTGGCACTATCTTCTGTAAAATGTATATGTTTGGCTTTAAAGAGACAGGCACATGTAATTTTAATGTCAGCACCAGCATCACCAAAAAGTGCCCTGGCAATCAGTGGAAAGGTTTAATAGGTTTCCTGTCTTGTTCTTAATTTGCTGAAATTACAAAATCAATACTTTCAGTTGTAGCTGCAGCTACCCGTTTTACTGCTTTAAGATAAAGTCTACAAGAAAGTAACCTTCACTTTCAATTTGTAGCACAGAACATCAGGGTGTTCTTGGCCACTAACTAGTCTTTCTTTTCTCAGCCAGCATGAGACATTCAGGATGTGTGATGTTGCCCTTCAAAAGGGAAAGATACGTTTTGTATTAAGCATAGCTCTCATCAATTACTTGTTTTGTTTATTTTTAACATCTCATTCTACTCTCTCCTAAAGTCCCCTCTGCATGGGTCGTTCGTTATTTCCCTGTTTCTCTTTGAAGTACACAACACAACTAAGTGATTGCTGTTGAAATGGCCTAATCTTTGTTTTACCTCCATCCGTCTCCCTTTATTACAAAGGAGCCTATTTTTCTGCTGCAGTCGAAAAAGGAAATTCTACATAGCTCGTCACATTTTTTAATAGTGAGGATGACTGCAGATGCAAAAAGGCTCTAAAGGATCAAAGAGAGGACAACCCGATCAACTCATCCAATAGAGAGGTCAAGCTGCTGTACAGAGCAGGAAGGAAAAAGGGAAAAACTAAACAATAAATAAACACGCTTCCATGGGCTGCTGTGCTACGCCTCCTGGCTCTTTAAGTACAGAAGTGAGAAAATCATATCCTTACACTCTTGCATGATCATCTAGTCTTCCAGCTCAAGTCCAACCCTTCCAACGAGTCCTCTACACTCAAAAATTAAAGCTGTAAGCTAAAGCATTGACCCTCTTGTCCCTCTTTCCTACCTGATTAAACTGTTTCGAGGTTTGGGGGGTCTTTTTTTGTTTCTGGTTTTTTTTTTTTATGATAACCCTCTTTCTGAAGTCCTTTCAGCGTATAAGCCCTCTTCATCACTTAGCTGAGCAATATTCCGGAGCTGTTAGCACTGGAGAAGGGCCTTGGCTCGCGTGGTCCCCTTCTAGCGAAGCGATAAAAAGAATGTTAAGCTGCCGCTCACAAAAGATTGCGGCATAAGATCTCTCAGTGCCTTCCACCGATGCAAAACGTACTCACACCGAGGAGAAAGAGCTCTCCACACCTGCTACCCCAAATGGTAATGAATACACACACACACACACACACACGTGCGCATCGTACTTCTTCCTTCTCAGTCATAGCAATTTCACGTTGGAAATTTTACCCATAAACAGCACGTGATGGAGTCAGGAGACTGGAACCGGAGAGCGCCGTTGATCAGGAATGGAGTACAGTTAATCACACCGGGGAAACAGAGCCTCCAAATGCCACGACTCCCTTCCTTTCCACTCTGCATTTTTTTAACTGGCTGCTGAAGCTAAAATCATGCTATTTATCTTGCAAAGTGCTCGCTATAAATGAAAACTCAGACTAGATCTAAAAACAATATTCCACGAAAGGAAACAAAAGCATTTGTATCTAAACAAGTCAAGAGAAATGCCAAATGATTCAATGAAGATCACTTGGGTTTGTTTTGAATCGTCCTCCGATGTTTATAGCACTCAACTCAGCAGGACCAGAACCCCAAATATATATTTAATTTAAAACATTGCACCATCACTCCAATGTTTCAGCAGCCTCACTACAGTCTAAAGAACAAGGGCAGGGGGACCTGTTTACATGAAGCACCTTTTACATGCTCCAAGGGATCCCAGAACAGTTTTATCTATATTATATCAGAATAAAAACAAAATGAAGGTTTTAAATGTAATTGTGAAACAAAAAAAAAAAAATACTATCACTTCTTGCAGGATTTTTGCCTCCATTACCTGTCACTTTTCAGATATCCTCAGTAAGAGATCACGTTGCCAGACAAGACAAAATATTCTAAAACCAGCTTTAAACTCTGCAAAATAAGATGAATTTCAGCAGCCTTAGTTTTTATCAGAACTAATATGTTGATCAGTGAAAGTAATGTAATAAAGACTGCTATCACTACAACACTGAAAACTCTGTACAAATTCGCATCAGTTTAGAGAATTAAATAAAATAAAGAACATTTATCTTCACAGACATACACGCTTACTTGGAGGGGCCAATCCTGTGAGATGCAGAAATCAAGGTTTTACAAAAATAAGCAACAGAAGGAAAAGACAAAACCAAACCCAAAACCAAACCAAAAAAAAAACCCAAACAAACAAACAACAAAAAAAGAAACCCAACACGGAACCATTTAAGCATACGCAGGTACTCTTAAAAGATGTCTGGGCCCTCCCAGATACAAAGTTTGATGAAAGCCCATCACAGATTTTGGCTGCAGATAATACTTACTGTGAATCACATTCCCTCCTCAATGCCTCAGTCAACCTTTATAGGACCCTGGACACGAGGGTGTTGTTGGAGAGAGACTGATTCTGGCTCCTACATCAGCACCTACATGGTGAGTGGGAGAAGAATAAGGCCAAATTTCCAGCACCAAGTCCCCCTTCCTGCAGATGGTAAGAGAAAGGTTCAGCTTCTGAAGAAGAGAAGGCTCCAGGGAGAACTTGCAGCCCCCTCCAGTCCCCAAAGGGGCTCCAGGAGAGATGGGGAGGGACTCTGGATCAGGGAGGGGAGCCATAGGATGAGGGGGAACGGTTTTAAACTCAAAGAAGGGAGATTTAGATGAGATCTCAGGAAGAAATTCTTTGCTGTGAGGGTGGTGAGAGCCTGGCCCAGGTTGCCCAGAGAAGCTGTGGCTGCCCCATCCCTGGAGGGGTTCAAGGCCAGGCTGGATGGGGCTTGGAGCAACCTGGTCTGGTGGGAGGTGCCCCTGCCCAGGGGAGGGGGTGGCACTGGATGGGCTTTAAGGTCCCTTCCAATCCAAACCATTCTGTGATTCTATATTTGGAAGGGGTGTCTGTGAGTTTCAGCACTAGGCAGTCTTCAGCCTTCAGGAAAACACACCGAGGGCGAATGAGAGCCCACCAAAATTAGCTCCCACGCTGGAAAAAGGAGACAGCCTTCTCCTGCTTTTCTTCCTCTGACCAGAAACATTTCTCCGGCATCTGTGTTTCTTTCAAGCCTGTTGTGCTTCTCAGCAGACATGGTAATTTGACCCAGAGGATTTTGGCTATATCTAAGCTATGCTTAATCATTTGGCCCCATTACATCACGACAAAACAGTTCAAAATAGAGGGCTCCTTTTAATAGATTTCTTGGTTCGGCTAACAAAAATTATTCAAACTTCAGTTTTAGCTGAGCTTATTAAAGCAGGACTGTGTTTAAGTTATAGTAATTGTCAATAAAGTCTTTTATAGGAGATTTAACTCAGCATATTTTAGATCTTGCCAATTTGAGGCAGTTTCCATAAAAAGAACAGCAATGTTACAGAGTGATAACTCAAAAATGGAGAAAAGGAATTATTTAGCATAAAAAGAATTATTTAGCATAGTAAAAGGAGGTATAACTAGGAGTAATGGGAGGAAATTAATAAAGGGAATATATCAGTAGGGGAAAGAGAAAAACCTGACACTGAGTTAACCAATAGCAAAATCTCCCCGGAGAGCAAAGAGTGGCCCACTGCTAAGCAATTCTAAAATAACTGGCCAAAACATTACCAAATAAATATACAGGCTGGAGCCAATTCTGCCCTGGTACAGGCAGAAGACCAGGTTACCGTTCTGTCCTCTGCTTCTAAATTTTACGAAAGCGAACAAGTAAATTGAGCTTTCTGATTGACAAATCCAGTGAAATACAGAATCCCGGCTGCTGAGATGTAATTGCACAGCTTTTATCTCTGACATCAGAAGAAGAAGGGAAAAAAAAAGAAAGAAAGGAAAAATATTGGTTTTGTTTTGTTTTGTTTTAAATTGACATTCATTTTGTTGATTGGAGTGATTAGTTATATTTGAGTTACCTAGTAATAATTTGTTTCTTTACTAACACTAAGACAACAAAAATTATTTGCACTAAAAAATGCTGTGTAACAACAACTTAAACTGTTATTTTCATTTTTAATCACATGTTGTTAACTGTAAGATAAAACAGAAAAGCCAAATACTTGTGTATGTAGACCTCACAGTCAGCAAAATGCAATAATTTCTGAAAATTCAGAATCAAAACTTACATCCTTCTGAAATCTCTGTTTTGCAGGACACTACATAAATCATTGTGTTTGTTCAACAGAAGTGAACTGAGGTAACACTAACGTATTTGTGGGGTTTAATATTATTTTTAAATTTTTTTTTTAAACATGCTGAAAAGCACACAGTCACTTTTCAAGCTAATGGCAAGTTTGCAGCCGTGAAGGGATCTGTACCATACTCCTCAGACAGCGATACCTGCTCAGTAAAAAGGATTAGACTGTTCTCCCGTTGTGGGGCTTTTTGGATAGCACAGAATTTTCAAGCTGTTCACTGACTGCACTGATGCAGGTGACTTATTTAGAGTAGAAAAAATTAATTGAATGTCTGAATGAAAATACAAAATAAAAATCCTCGGAATCTTTTCTGTATAGATTATGACTGTCAGGTTTTGAAATAAAGAAATAAAAAAATCAACAGACTTGTTTTTAGTATCTTTACATATGAAAGCATTGCAACAATTTTTAAAATACAATGATTAAATATTTTATACCTCTTTCAGGATTTAAAATATATCCATTTCTCTTTAAACATTAAGTCCTACCTTAACCCACAAATTTACAACATGTCATAAATCCTTACATTTAATTATTTTGTAACTGTGTCTGCTGACACGTGGTTGATTTCTGTCTGATCGACACTGAAAACAGGGATCCCAACAGCAGCTCAGACAGACTCAGACCAACATCTGACTTAACCTGCCCCTCTGTGATTTTGTAGGATTGAACATGATTTGGTTTAATTTTGATGTTGCTCTGGCTTGGCATGAGCACTTTACAAGTTTGGTGGGGTTTGAATATGTTTTTTCTTATTCTTATTATTATTCGAGTTCAAATGCTGCTGCTAAAACCTGTGCTCATCACATGTTTGTGGTGATACGTCCTCAGCTTTTAAGAAGCAAAAGCTGTATTTCTACATACAGCAGAGAGTTTTAAAAACAAATGACTACAGAACTCCTTTATAAACCTCAAATACATAGATTACATTAGAAAAATACTTTTATTATTTTAGAAGTTTTAAAAAGCATATTTTACCATGTAAAATTATTATTAATTAATATTACCAATTTATTACCAATTAATTAATATTACCAAAAGATTAATACATTAATTGATGTATGGGGTGTTTAGGATTATGATTTTTTATTAAAATAAAAGTATAGTGCACGCTGGTTCTCTTTAAACATGTAAAATTGGGAAATGGATTTTTAAATCTTCCTGGGTATTATTTCATTTAGCACAGAACTCCAAAGCACTCTGAGCTTTGCATGTAAATGTACAGCTAAAATAAACAAGTTACCAAAAAAAGAATAAAATAATCAATTCAACTGTAAATAAGATTGTGTAGTTTGAGACGAGAGTATTGTTTCTTAGGTACAAACTAGAATGGTTTCCTCTCCAGGTCCTCCCTAGCAATGTCGCCAACTTTCAGGCTATAAATAAGAAATTGGAGTAACAAAACAAATGGTCGTATTACAACTAGAAGCTCACAATAACATCATATAAATATTTAAGTCACTACCATTTTTACATTTAAAACCTCTATTTGAGTATGTTTGAGCATTTCAGAACAAAGTGACTCCAAAAAAATTAATATTGATGTTTGAATTTATGCACTCCTCGGAAATGATTCAGGGCAGTGTTGTTTTTCCCTAATGCCGTGACTCACCATGTATCTGAAGAATATCAACTGATTCACTCCTGTAGGAAGTGGGGAGGGTGAAGTGGAAGTTAATGGCACAGTTGAAACATACCCGCGATTGGCAAACGAGGGGAGTATGTTTGTGCATATTCATATAAATTTTGATACTCATTCACCACTTCTACCTAGAGGTAACCAGTACCTCTGGAGATAAAGAATACTCTTACCCAGATTGCGTTATTACAGTCATCACAATGCCAAATTCAGTAAGATATGCAAACATTCAAAAAAAGAGTCTGCTGCTTCCTTAAAAATAAGTAGTATCCGTGCATGTGCTCTGTTATGACATGCTTTAAATGCAATACTTTATCAACTCACTTATATGCACCCAATAGACAAACAGCATGACACAACTCTGGAAGCTGAGTTTTTTTATATCTGATTCTTTCTCTACTGTTTCAAGTGTCACATCTTCAGAATTGAGGTAACTTGTATGATGCACATCATAAAATTAGCAAGGAAATTTTAGATAATATTATCTATGTTTAATTTTAAATATCTATCTGGAGAAAGATTTTTATTTTAAAAATACCCATGTTTTAATAAAAAATTAACTAGAGTAATTGCAGGAACAAAGCGGTCTATAAAGCATTTTCCCTTCAGACTTTAAGAAAAAGCAGATATTGTAATATTCCTCCTGCTTTCTCTCCTTCAGTTCATTTTCTTAATTTGGTTCTGTTACCTTCCCTTTGCTTTTTGCTTTCCTGCAGTTAATAAAAAACAGATTTATGAGCCACATGTTCTAATTCTTTTCATTTCCAAAAATTAGAGACCTGGGAAAAAAAATCATATCATCACAAGTAACATCCTTCAGTAAACTGTGACAAACCCAAAAAGCTATTTTCGTCCCAAAAAGGGAGCTCTGACCCCAACCCCTACACAAGAAGGTGGATAAGGGGATCTTTCACAAGACAATGTTGTCGCTCCATCCCACATCAACTACTAGGAACAGAGAAACAACAAGGCTAGAAAGCAAAGCATTAGGACTTTATCTCTTTTTTCCTTCTTAAGATCTACTATTCTATTAGAATTTTTTGATAATAAAGACTTTATTTTTACCTCAAAACCCCCCAAAAGGCATCACAAATGTTTGCACTCAGTTACAGCAGTTCTGTGCCGTGCAAAACAGGAACACATTCCAAAGTTGATTTATTTACCTGTGACTGTCTAGTACCTTATCTATGCTTATGAGACAACATGATTTTCCCACTTTAATATGTTTTATTTTAATCACGTGTATGTAAGTGATGTCTATATTGCCAATGCAGAATTTTGCAACTGAGCTTTTCCCTTTTCCATAGTACTGTAAGATTCAGAAGGCAAACCGCCTGCTCGTTCTAACAAAGCAATATAATGGGGAAGGAAGGGAGAAGCAATTTGGGGTCTATAGGAAGGTTACCATAAAATTTACATTTTCCATAAAATGTAAGTAGCCACCATTTTGCTGTAATCCCAGAGCAGCACCGAAATGGTGGTGCAGGAGAAAACTACCCTATCAGACACATTTCATCATTGCTTCTATCCATCACTATCTTCTTTCGCTGGCACGATTATCATTTACCTTCCTCCTCCTTACAAACAACATCCTGATTTTAGATTAGAAATCAATAGATATAACATAGTAAATACTTAAGGTGTAATTATCAGACTAAGAGTACATACTATAGCAAGTCTTTTTGTTATTGTTGTTGTTGTTGTTGTTGTTTTCCCCCTTCAAACTGCAAAAAAAGTACAATACAGTGTTTCTATCACACACTGATGAACACATCCCTTGGAAGTGCTACTGTGAAAAAGCTGTATCCCAGAGGTAGAACACATGGTATGGAATATGGCTGCTGCATTGGTCAGTATGGCATTTTAATTATTATATGATGACGTATACATAAATACTGCTCAAAAGACCAAAATGGCTTAAACTAATTGTTTTTTGATTGTGATGTGCAATGTTGCGGTTTGTGAAGCATTTTATGTTGAAGGGAATATGCGTGTTGGCACGCTCAGCATAGAAATGTAGATTAAAGCATCAATTTTTCTAAGCAATACCATGCCTTTTGGCTTAATCTGTGCTTTTCAGAAGGCGCGGAAAGGAGCGCCTACTGGGATATAGGGAGAAGCAGTGTTCATAGGTTAACGCAGGTATATTCTGTGGTGCTGGGCTTTACACGCTAAAAGAATTCATGAAGTTCGTCCTGTAATCTTTACAGAAGCACTATGTGCTACCTGCTTTAGTAACTAGGTACTAAATTTATAAATTTGGAATAAACCAGAAAAGTAATTTCTGTAATATATTTTCTGATGCTATGCTTGATGTTCATTATTATAAATATGTAATGAAGTAAAAACCGATGAAATTTTCCAATACAGTATGTCATGGGAAAATGTTCCTATGTTTTCAGATGCGAGTTGAATATTTTAGATTCCAATATCATGTTTTAGCTAATAAATCCCATAACACAAAAACTGTAGGGCATTTAAGTGATAATGGGTAGTGAATTTAAAGTTTTTTAGGAAAACTTTCCTGAAAAATCCTTAACGATGTAAAATTTGTTTGTACAAATCTGCAATTATGTACAAGTAAAACAAATGTCCTGTTCCTCTTAAGTACTCCCATTCTTCTCCAATTCAAAGCAGAGTATTTAGGTAACACTGCCACCTATCGCTTAAACATTATCGTTACTTAAAGCGGTTGCAGTTTTTTTGTCACTCGTCTTTGCTGTTTTGACTACTACGCTTTCATTATTTCTAATAACCGAATCAGATTTTCATATTCAAGGATGCTTAACAAATAACGTGTCTACCTTTAGTACTATGGCTATAATTTATCAGGAATTAATGGAAACTTAACAAAAGAGCATGTCAATACTGTTGAAAGTAGATTTCTAGAAAATGCTAAAAAAAAATCATTTAAAATATAAAATCCTTCCAGAAAAGGAACAAAGGAAGATTCCTCCAGATATAAGATGAAAAATATTGCAAAATCCAAGTTATTTGTTAGACAAAATGTGTCTAATGTCATCCAAAATAACAGGATTCTTGCTAACATTTTGCAAGTGGCTGGACAAATACCCAAATTAGAAACCTACATCTGCAGTTCTTTTAGAGTCACAGATATAAAAACACAGAAATATAAGTCAATATAAGATCAGAACTAATTCTTTACAGTAAATAATTCTGTTTTCAGGACAACCATTGAAAGATCACTAATTCCACATCTGAACAAGAATCATACCATCCGAATGATCTCAGACAGCCTGAAAAAAATAAACAAAAACAAAAAAGGGGGAAGAGAAAAATTAAATTATTTACACTTCTTTAAAAGAAAAAGTGAGAAACAGATATTAGAAAACACTAAGTAAGGAAAGTCATTGTGAATCAATCAGGAAGACAACTGTTTTGATGTAAAATAAAACCAGTTACATAAACTTATGTAATATAACTACTATCTAAGTTCATTTACAGAGATATAGAAAGATTACTTAGTCTGGAAGAAAATTTATTGTTGAAAGGTCTCTTTTTATCCTCAATGTATTATTCAATCTGTGGCTGTAAAATAGGTTGACTTTACTTCTTCACTACAGGAAAGTGGCTGTATTTGTATAAAATCCCTTATATTCTCTTGTATTACTAGAAGAAAAACTACAAATCTATTGTTCTTCTGCCTAAAAATGTTCACAGTCATTATCTCATGATGAGTCCTGTTGTATTTCTAAGATTTGAGAAATCACAAGATAGATGGATGCAGTGAAAGAGAGGAAAAATTGAAAATGTTTTAAAAAATAAAAGTGGGGATTTGTTTTGTTGTTTTGGGTTTGTTTTGTTTTTTTTTTCACTAAATGCAGTGTTTTAATTCTCAAAGTATTTAAAATTTCCACTGTAGTGGAGAGTTTTAGGGGTTTTTTTTATAGTAACATAAGGAAGCTGTAAGAAGGTTAAAATTCTTTTCTCCTTAATATTTTTTTTCTATAATAGAAACTGTATCCTTTCTAAAACAGAACTCAGAAACGACATATAAACAAGAATTGCTCTTGCAGTTAGGGACTCCCAATCTTTTTCCCCACTCATATGCTTTTACCCTGTGACATTTTTAACCATTTCCCTGCTGCCAGAAGGTTACCTTTCCAAACCCTCAGCTGTCGCAGCCAAGTAGAGCTAATACCAGAAAAGGTTTCAAAACTGACCAAAGTCAAATAAACAGCTACACATTTATTTTTATCTTTTCTGGTTTATTCCTTGTTTCCACATGCTCAACTCCAACAGCAATACAAGATTCTTGTACTGATGTAAAACTGAAAAAAAAATAAAAAAAGAAGTTTGCTTTCTCTTTTTCTAGCTCTTTAAATAAAATGAATATTCAACACCTTTATGCATTAAAGGAAAAAGTTGGATATTTTTCAGATTTCATTAAATGTTAATGTAACTAAAACAATTTGGCATCAGAGTATTCAACCTTAAATTCACTCAAGTTAGTACAGTAGAATGAATTATTAATGACCTAATTGGTAAACATTGATTTGTAATGTAATTACTTGTTTAATGCACCATTTTATGTAAATATCAGACCAAGACCTAAAAGTCTGGTACTTTTAATAAATTTTCTTTGATGAAATACACCACTTGTTGTATATATTCTCATAAGAAAATATCTCCTCGTTTTCTCCTTTAACAAACCTTCTTTTGGAAATTATAATATGTTTCCTAAACAAATATTTTGTGACATCAAAAGTTTGCAGGTATATTTTCCCCATCTATTTACCACCTAAAGTCTGACATAACTGGACACAAAGATTATTAGAAAAAAAAGTAATAACTTAAAAGAATATTCAAAATGGGTAAAGATAACAAACAAACAAAAAAGGTTTTTATTAAAGCAAGTTTATGAAACCTAGAAGCAGTAAGCAATACAGTGCCATGTCGCAAATACAAAAGATACAGAAGCCACTCATGAATAATTTGTTAATTTTACCTCCAAAATGCAATTCTCACTTGCATTAAATCAATATTTTCTGTAAATAGTCTAAAAATCAGTATAATTTTGGTCTCTCCTATACAGAGAGATTAGCAGATAGGCACCTGCACACTGCAGTGCTTGTGAAAATGCCTTGTGTGGTAATGTTTGTGTGCTAAAATACTCTTTATTTCAGACAAAGGTACAACTTAACGCAAGGAATAAATGCAGCACAGGTGAAAAACAGCATCTTCCTTAGTTATCTGCCCGAATTGACCACACACCCCACGTTAGAATGTACGTTAAAATGCAAAGATAAGATGGTTATACTTCAACAGCTAACATCATCATTACTTTTATATCTTGGCTTTACTAGATCATTGCTTTAAATGAGCATCACAAAACCAATGGAGCTTTAGTCTCTACATTACATTTTCTTCATAATCATTTTCAATTTATTTTTTTCTTGCATGTCATCATTTTAATGTAAATCTTTCTTTTTCTTTTCAATAAAATGAAATGATTAAGTAATCCTGCTTTTTGCATGATTAAAGATGACGGATAAGCTTGGGTGGATAAAAATCAAGGCTCCTAACAGAATCTGTGCACCTCACATGTCAGAACCCTTCCAGCTTGTTCAGTGCTAATGACAGGAAAAATTAGCATGTCTGTGAGTTGCCTAAAAAGAATAACAAGCTACCTTTAAGGACCTAACCATATCTCTACACTAAATTCTAAACAGTTGTTTTCCATAATTTTCTGTAATAAGCCCTGATGAATTGTTTTGAAACGGATTAATAGAAAAATCTTTGTTTAGAGCAATAATAAACATTCATTAAATCTATCAGTGACTACTGCTGTGCTGTTTAATCACCACCTTTGTATTGTCAGATACAGCACGGTTAGAAAATAAAATACAAGGAGTACAAGGACTGCTGAATATAGTACAAATGTGGTGAAAAACAGTGACATATTTTTAATAGCCAGTCAAATACGACTCGGTTTTAAAGAGCAGGAAAAACCCTCCAAACTACTGATATTTACCAGTGTCTCTTTCCTTTCAAGATCCCTGTGCAATATGTGTTCATCCTTTTCTGACGGAGACAGGAAAACTGGAAAGGGGATATTACAATACAGCACATACATACTGCCGTCGCCTCTAGACATATGACCCAAAATGATGCTAAGAAGTCTCTCTCTGACCTCCTGCTAACCAGCCTCTTGTGATTAATTCAGCATGTCCTTGAAAGTATCTGCTAGAGATCCTTGTTTTTTTAATTTAAGAGTTTCTGAAGCCCACCTATAGTTTCACCGATGGATTTTTATTTATTTACTTACTTTTTTTTTTCTTTTTGTGAGAGGAAAAGCATTAATCTATAAGCAGAGGTCTGCAGTAACAGAAAAGCACCACCTGCCTAAGCATTCGCCAAATAGGACCATAAATACCACAACATTTCCTGACCTAAGTTTCGTAGACATCTGTATCATGGTAACACTGCATTTCCCTTCTTTGACAGATGAAATTACTATTCTTTGATTTTTTTTTTCCCCCCTCTCTCTCTCTCTCTCTCTTTTTCTGATTATGTTCTGGATGGCAAAATTTGGGCCACAAAATGCTAATTTCTAACCTAACACCATGACAGCAATCACAGCCATCACAAGGATGGAATAAAGAGAGCAATCTAACATCCAGGGATATGAATTTCTGATCAGTGGCTGGCAGACTGCCGTGAAAGCTTACAGTAATCCCATTGGACAGCTAGGGTTGATGAAGCCTGGGAACAGGCAGCCACAATGTAGGTAGTTCACAATTGCAAGCATTTGTCCATAATTTAAAGCTATATGAGAAGTGGAGAGTATTCATCTGAACAACAAGCTGTAATTTAACTAGAGTAACATTTACACAGTTTTTAACCCATTAAGTCCACCTCTTCTTGCGCTGACATTCCCTCTGTTTAATGCCCGTTGTAAACAAAAATCCTGCACATTAAATGAACAAGTATTTTTACCATTTGCAGAGCTCAGAATAATTTGGTAAAATTAACTCTTATTGTATATCTGGCAGAAAGTAAGGTATTTATTCTTAAATCTGAAGTCCTGGCCGTGTAAAACCTGACTGAAGCGAGTGGTCCCCGTGAAGCCAAGGGGGCCAGTCCTGCCACCCCAGCTCGCACTGGGGAAAATCTAATTTATGGACTGATCATGCGATTAAGGTCCTTTTCAGAGTGATAATGCCTCAATCATCTGGTGACATCCCCATCAGACGAAAACTAGCCCCCGCCGAAACCGAGAGGCTCTGAAAATGGCTTTAGATATTAACACGGGCTTTGAGCTCTGCCGGACGAAGGGCTTTCTCCAGCGGGCTTTAAAATTGTAAAATGTGGCCTTGTGCTCCAAAGCCTGGAAACGCGTCCTTCCGCGGGACCCTACCATCTTCCTCCTCCCTCTTCCGAATTCAGCCATCATTAATTGTCGCTTTTTGGTGTTGTCACAAAGCTGTGGCTGCTGGGATTTACAGGGCCCAGAGATGGTGCTGGGGCTGCTCCCCGTGGAGAGGTGTCTGCCCGGCCATGGGAGCAGAGGGACAACTAATGACGTGGAAAAGTGGGCAGGTGAGACCGCCACCACACACAACGTGACCACGGGCAAAGATTGTCAGAGAAATGATAGAAACAGGCCAGAGAGGCACCTGCAAAGCTTTTCCAATCTCCTATGGAAGCTCTGCCGCAAAAGAGAAAGAGATTCATGGCCACGATGCCCCCGGCAGCCACGGAAAGAGGGAGGGTGGACCCTCCTGCGGGCACAGAGAGCGCTGCCAGGGACTGAAATGGGGCGAGTTCCCAGAACCATCTCACACTTGTAAATTATTATTATTCGTATGCACAGAAAGAAAAAACTTCCAACCACACGAAGAAAATGCCAAGCGCAACCGAAAATGTTAACACACAGAGAGGAAGAAGCACAGGATCTGAGGACGAAGCTCAAAGAACAAGTCCTATGCGTTCTGTTTGTTTGTGAAAGAGAGAGGCGCTGCTTCAAATTTAGTGTAAAACACAATGATGGGCCGGTTCCATGTGCCTTGCAGCACTCCTTAAAAAAAAGGAAAACATCATTACAACGATGCGTATCTTGAGGGGCGACTGCGGTGGGTTTAGACACAGAGCTCACTTTTTAAGAGTTTCATCTGTTTTGGAGATTCTACTGATTTGCGAGCTGGTTCTAAAAGGGAAAAGGGGAGGAGAAGTGGGGAAATTACTACTGTAACCACCTGCAAATATTTATGGCCAAAATACAATAACTGCAGAGTGAGCCAGGTTTTGTTCTTTTCTTTGTTCTTTCTTTTGTTCTTCCCTCAGTCCTTTCTCCTCCTCCCCCCTCCTTCCTCCTTCCCTACAACTTTTGTCTTCATAGCCCTTTTAGGTATTTTCCTTCCAAATTAATTCTTCACTCCCATTTGCAAATACTAAATCTCCCTCCATCTGTTCCATTTTTTGCAATCTTTAAATACATTCCCTCCTTTCTAATTCCAATCCTTTTCCTTTTTTTTTTAAGCTCTCCTCAGCCTTCCTTCTGACCTTTTTTCTTTCCCCATTCTTTCATGATTGTCTCCATGTCATGTGCCCGAGACAGACTTTCACTGGTTTTCTTTCCTTTCAGGAAAACAAAACGCATGTACAGTAGCTCACTGATCTGGAGCTGGGTCTTCTTAGCTCGTTAAAAGGGGTACTTAATTGTAATGCAGGTGTGTTAGTCATGATGGTACGGTGTGGGAGGGGGCAGGAGATGGATGCCAGCAGCAGCTCATGCCTGCGAGCAGAGGGTTACCCCATTTAGGAGAAGGGAGAGATGACTTCTCCTAATGGATGCCGTTTGGGTAAACGTACGACCATCAAGCCTGCTGTGGGTAAAACTCCTTATTGACCCCCTCAAGGTGTGTTCAAAGTCATAATGCATGACACTTTTACCAGAGGCCCCTTTGCCAGGACAAGTACACACTAGACTATTAAGTCAGTAGCTGGACTTTATCTCTTTTCAGCTATTTTATCCTCCTTATGCCAGGCAGACCTCAGGGCACTAAGGAGAGGCAATCTTGCCATGTAATATCCAGTTGTATTTATAACACTTCTTCTATACTTCTCATTACTTCTAAGAATCAATTTTGCATGTGACTGTCCAACTGGCTTAACTGTGCACTTCCAGGAATATGCCTCAGAAAGCATAAGGCATCAAAAAGAACCCTATGAAGGTGTGCCAGATAAATGCATCAATCAGAATGACACAACCCCTTCCAAATAGTCTAGCAATGACTGTGCGTCATCTCTTACAAAACACGATGGAAGATCCAAAAACTACTATCAACAAAGTTGCACATGTTCTCACATTTGTGTCTTCCCCTCTCCTGCACAAGGCAGCCACAGCCAAGCTTTGGCGAAGTGCTGTAGGCATGAGGGAAAGTCCAAGAGTGGACTCAAAGAATGGTTCAGAGGTTTCTTTTTTCATTCCAGCTGCTCACAGGTTCCCAAAAGAGTATTTCCATCTTACGTTATTTGCATAATGTTTTAGATTTGTCTAGATGCAGTTCGCTTGGCTTGTGGCATGGCTTCACAAGCTCCTTCCCAATCCCACTGTGGCTGGAGGACATATTTATTAGCTGTTTAAGGATAAAACCCCCAGACCTTTGTTCAAACAGCTTCCACAGCCTAACTACAAGTAGATCCTCAAGTAGCTGGACCATCATAATCATATCATTCAATAGGATGAGGGGTAATGTTTTTAAACTGAAAGACAGGAGATTTAGATGAGATATTAGGAAGAAATTCTTTCCTCTGAGGGTGGTGAGACATTCATTGCCCAGAGAAGCTGTGGCTGCCCCAACCCTGGAGGGGTTCAAGGCCAGGCTGGATGGGGCTTGGAGCAACCTGGTCTGGTGGGAGTTATCCCTGCCCATGGCAGGGAAGTTGGAACTGGAGGTCCCTTCCAACCCAAACCATTCTATGAATCTATTATCATCAAATAGTATAGACAATCTATCACAAAAATGTTTGTATATGTAGATCTGATAACAATGAATATTTAATGACTGCAAGAATAACAAATATGCACATAGAGAAGCACACACACACACTTAAATATATATTTATATGTATAGCTAATAATGTGAATTTTACTACACAGAAAACTGTTGTAATAAACCTAGGAATCCCCAAACTTTTTCCAAGTGCAACATATCATCCCTGGTAACAATCTGAAGGGGCCTCTGGCACAGAAGACTCAGGTATGTTTCTGCACGGGCACAAAAGAAAAGCGAAAAACAGATAAAGGCTCGGGCACTTCAGCAGCAATACTCAGCAGTGATACCTGTTTTCTTTGAAACTTTCAGTAAGTCTTAAATTTTTAGTTCTCTCTCTCTGTTAAATGAGGAAGATAATACTCCCTCTCCATTCCTCACAGCTATGTTGTCAGCCAAGATTCATTCACACTTGCGTAATGTGGTGATGGAAGAAATATAAATGTTTAGATAAATACATACAGAAGAGACTGCCAGACACACATGTAAAATGTCATCCCCCCAAACAATCTGCATGGCTTGCTTTTGGAATTAATGAGTGGGGACAAGTGGGGTTGAATGGCTGTTTGAACCCAACCCGAATCACAGGGGTTGCTATTGGCAACCACTGTAACATATGTCTGCTATTAACCTTCCAAATGCCTACAAATCTGAAGAAAGTGTAACATTCGACGTCCACGCTTGTCCATCAATTACCCAAAGTCCTAACATGAAAAGCAAGTTTTGATCTGATACTTTTCCATTTTTCGCCAGATATTTTTTCCTGTTGATTCCAACTCTTAAAGATTCTGTAAAAGTATATATACAGAATCAGAAAATAAGAAAAAAAAAAAAGCCATTTAAGAAAAAACTGAGTAAGAATATTTAAGTTCCTTGCCATATTTTGGGTTTTTCTATCACTCTGTTAAAGGCAAATTTTCCACGTTAACAAATGCCTTCTTCTTCAAAACATTCCCATGAAATGGGGAAGGTAAAAAATCAAATAAAGGTGGCTTTCCTCAGATTACACAGGCTTTCTTCTAGCCTGATGGCAAATCAATTCATCGGAAAAAAAAAATAAATCAGTTTAATAACATTCCTTTTAATCAGAGTTTCAGATTATCATACAGTCTTCAGGCACATAATGAGAGTTTCATTTTGTCTAGTTTATTGGAAGAACCACTGCCACAATTTTGTCTGTCTTTTATAACTTCCATTTTCAGTGCTGATACCGTAGTTTGCTTCCAATTGTTTTAAGCCTGACAGGATTTCTAGCAAACACTATCAAAAGGCAAAAATGCAAGAACTGAAGAACTGTGGATGCTCTCGATGCAGTTCCCAGGCAGCTCCATTGGATATAGTTAAACTGAAGGGACCAGTGTGTGCTAAGTCATGCCCACAACGACGTCCAACTTATAGTTCTAAGTACAAAATGATCAAGTTTCCCCAAGTACACATTTTTTGGCCTCTTTCCCATATAGGAAGTTTCATTCCTTTACATGTATTTTTTGGTCCACAATCCAAATGCCTTTTTGTCAAAGGCAGACTTCTTTCATAAATACAGAATAAATACAGAGTTGAATTATGGAATAAATGTATACAAGGATGCATGGCCACATGGATCGTCATGACACATGTACACATAACTTCATTAAACACAAGGAAAAAAATCACCTATACACCCACAACACGAACCCAATTTTCATGATGTCCCACTGCTTTCAAGCGTCTCCTAAGGACCCTTGAAGAGCGATGTATGTACATCCTTTTTAAAAATTAATTAAACAAATAGTTTCCTTCAAATTACTTGTATTTCTTTTAGAATGGCATCTGAATTGCAAATTCACATAATCATTTAATTTAAATTTAGGTCTCCGTAAGTGACACCCTTATGTGTTTGGAAAGCCCTTACAAACCCCAAACATGACTCAGGGGAAGGGAGACAGAGAGGAGGAAGCAAGGGGTATAAACACATCTTAGGAACTGAACATTTTGTTGCACAGCAGAAAACTTGCTGAAGCCCCTGCTAAACCCAAGGTATTTAATCCTTGTGTGGCGTGTTTTATATATCGTAGTTCTTCAAACTACATTCAACAAATCTACACAGAAAATTCTGCTACAAACTGCGCTAATACACAATATCCCACGATCTTACCACCTGTTTTCTCCTTCTGTGCCATTTCTCTGACATCTGGGAAAGTAACATAAGGCTGATAATATTAGCGGAATCAGTTGCATAATTACGTAGTTATCACCCACATTCAGGAAAACACATTTTGTTCCTATTCTAGGTCAAGTCATTATGAAAACTCGTACCTATGACTACCGGAATAATTTTTAGAGTGTTGTTTGCCCTGACATTCTGCTATCGTGGTGCCTCTAAAAGGCAGGGGGTTTAAGCCTGTTAAACTTCACAATTCCATTCCAGCTCCTGGGTGGCACCGGCTGGGTCAGGAGAAGCAGAGAGGTGAGTAGTGAGTTTGTGTTTCAAGGATGGTGAAGGAAGGGTTCCCAAAGCTGTTGTCTCCTTGGTGGGTCTTCAAATGACCTTTCAACAGCGGCTTGGCACAAAGTAAATGGTCAATAACAGTGGTTTGCTGTAGGGAAGGCTCCCACTCTGTCACCATGGTTTCCAGAGCTGAGAGCCCCTTAAAAGTAATTTTTCAGCAAATGGGACAAAATCGGGAATTGGATGTAAATATTCATTGTCCGGTAGGTTAAATCTGCGCGAGACATTCCACAGCTCTGCCTTACAGCTGAGACCAACACGGATATCCTGCCTCGTACTTTAAGTTTAAATAAGCACCATGAAAATGCACATGTTTTTACACTATTAAATGGTATCTAGAATGTTATTGTACATTATTATAAACAAAATACAGGAATGTCACAGTTGACTAAATTTCTATCAATTATGAACTTAATTTTTACACACATTTAATACTTATCTCATTTCAGACTTTTCTATACTGAGAAATTTTCTTTTAAAGAAAAATGGTTTATACAGTTCACTTCCTGCCATAATCAAGGTCTTTCTAACCTGATATCTGAAGGTTATGCTTCAGTGAATAATTCAGTAGGTTAGTGAAACTGTGGCAGCAAAGAAAGTGCTAATCTTAGATGGAAGCTGTGAGGGATATTAAGAAACAATTGCAAAAAGTGACATATTTAATAGAGAAAGATTACTCTGTGCTACATCTATTTAATTTGAATTGAATAAATTTTGCCAGTATTTTATGAGATGCAGTCTGCAAATTATGTGAAACTTCATAGTGTCACTGAAGTCTAGAGGAAAGAATAAAGGGTTTTTTTCCCCCTCAACCATTTTATGAGTATTGTGATTTTTGAGGACTTCTCACTCTTTCAAAAGAAATTTCAAAGGAACTGAAGAATCATTCACTGCGGGACTTTATTAATTTGAATTAAGAAAGAAGAAAGGGTAGTAAAAGGTGATAGTACTGAAAGATAAATAACAAGAGGCAATAGAAGGATCTTGTGTAATGAGACTTCTTGAAATAACTGAATTCCTTCTGGACTGTGACTGAGTGAGGCCGGATATGTTCTCAATCTTTCAGGGAAAATTTAGTTGATCTGGCTGAGACAAGCCTGAAAGTATGAGTAAATGCAAGTGTGAAAAATGATAGGGGGCAGTTTTTGCCCTTAATCACCAAACAGATCCTTAATGCAAACCCAGTCCTGACAAAAATAATTTAAGTCTAGCTTCATATGATACCTTATAAGAGTAAGTGGAAGAGGAATATGATGCTACTACTAAAAATATTAACCTAATCCTGTGTTATTGTAGAGATTGAGATTTTTTTTTTAAAAGAACACAACAAACTCAAACATTTATATTTTTTCCTTTTATATTACTGATTTTGTTCTATAATCTACTGGAGTATTAAAAAATTATACAACTGGGGTATCCTCTTGTCATAAAAAAATAGAATAATGTGCAGTATCTGGCAAAAGATAACCGAAGACTTAATTACATAGCAAACCTTTTAAGAAAAGCAGAAAATATATTCTATACTTCTGTACACCAAGAAACACATTGAGAAGATAAAAAGATTCAAAGCACTGTGGGAAAAATAAAAATAAAAACGAAGCTATGTATTTCTGCAGCTTATAAATGCAATTATATATTAGCTCTATATTTTACTAATTATGGTATAAAAATATCTAAGTGGAGACATTGACCAAAACTTTGGTTAAAATACTCCCTTTCCAGGAATTTTGAATTTTTTCCCTGCACCACCACCATTACCCCACCCCAAGTTATTCTCGTGCTCAATGCAAATAACCTGAAAGCTATAGATTTACTATGTTTCTTTGGGTTTGTTTTTAATTTGAGGATGGCAACTGGTTTTTGGTTTTTTTTAAGTTCTTAAGCTATTTTATTTTTCAGTAGGTCATAGACAAACATTGAATAACTCTTGAATACTTTGGGAAAGTGCCAACCACAGAAACCAGCTATGCATTTTGAAGTTAAATTTTGCAAGCTGTTGGTACTGGATGTAGATTGTTTCCTATTTTCTTCTTCTTCTCTAAGTGATCACATTATTCAAAACTGAAAGGAGACAATAACTCCATCCCCCGCACCCCGCTGCCCTTCAAGTGCAAGAATGGTAAAACCATTAGAAGTCCGTACTACGGGCAGAATTGTTCTCTCTGATCTGCATGGTGGATCCAATATTCCCAATGGGAATTCTGTGCTATGCGAATAAAGAGACAAACTTCACTAATATTATGAAACATAATAATTTTACTATGCGTTCCCTGGTACCGTTAACACTATAATTTCTACTTTACCCATTCGTAATCCCCTTTGTCTGCTCCAAACAGACAGAAACGACAAAAACACAGATGTGCTGTGCACTTCAGAGAAAAAAAACAATTCTCATGTATGCATGATTAACCTTATACTGCACAAATTCATATAGGAGCAGGAATGGAAATAGGATATGGAGCATTTCACCTCTGCTATAGGTTACCGGATCAAGTCTGGTTCAGGTCACCGGTAACCTAAAGATATTACAGCCTAATGGCTGGTTTGTGACCCACATGAAATGAGCTGGAATTATTTAAATTCATGGAAATACGCTTCTGTATGACCAAAAAAAAAAAAGCCCACAAAACCCACAGAGGACAAGCAGCCTCCCTGGTACCATTAGCAGCGAACTAGCTACTGGACTGTAGTAGAGATCATGCCATCTTCTCACTTCAAATGGCGGTCGTATGAGAGAGCCACAGCAAGAGAGCAGCTGAAAAGAGAGAGAAAGAGGCAGAGAGGGGATGCCGTGTTTGTCTACGCACCGTCTGATATGTGTACAAAGAGAAGGCTTCAGTCTCCAGGCCTGTCAGTTCAGCACCTCTCACAAGTACAAAATGTCATGTACTACATACTGATGAAATAAAAGACAAAGGTGTCAAAGGAACGATTACACTATATTCCAGCAATGATCACAGGATCAACAGCTTCCCTTCTAGAGTGACACTATGTTAAGCTATGCCAGCGTATTTGGCCTGAACCTCTTCCTACCTGCCCCAGTTCTATAGCACGGGTGGATATCACGATAGCCTCGCACGCTGTCAAGCGGAAGAGAAATTAAATACATATGTATTTCCCTTCTAAGTTAGCTTTTGGCTATTTTTCAGTAGACAATATGGCTGTGTACATTCACATATATCGGGAAGTTT
>JAHREE010000543.1:0-13327 GCA_033628505.1 Tringa tobata | reverse complement strand
TGGCCTGCAGCTCTTTGTTTATAAGAACGTCCTTCCAGTGATCTGAACCAACATCAGATGGGAGCACGGAGCTGCTCTTCCTCTGTGTTCAGCGCTCTGCCTCCTGCGCAAACTTAGGGAGACACTAAGTGCAAATCTGTGTGAAAAGGCTCGTTATCAAAGGCTAGGAACAGATTTTATTTCATTGCTTCATGCGGAATCGTTAAATTCAATGCTAGGAAACACAACAGAGGGTTGCAGAGAGTGAAGCTCTTTTACAAGAGTCCACGTCCTAAACGTCAGGGTCCCAACCCTGCGGTTGAGCCTCTGTGAGCAGCCCTCTGCAGCCCACCCAGCTTCAAGAACACAGAAACCCATGAAAAGATGAACAGCACAGGAATAAAGGTTCAGATTTGGTTTCTAAAGCAGCAAGTTTACATTTTAAAAAGTGTGAAAAAATATTATATACTTATAAATATGTATATTATTTATTTTTATATACAAGTCCTTACAAATACATACACATTCTAGACAATGAAAAATTGGAAAAGCTCTTACAAAACTTCCTATATTTCCATTTGTTAGGAAGGTCCTCTCAGAATCTTGTTTCCTTTGTAAAGGACTAAGTAGGCATTTTTTCTTTGAGAATCTGATCCACCCTACATTGCAAACTAAAGTTCTTTAATTTGCAAAAAAATTGAAAATTGCCTTCCTGCGACATAAAAATTCTGTGTCCATAAGAGCAGACACTTATCAGGCGGCTTACGTTTTAGGCTCCATCTTGTACATGATGGAGAAAATGCCTTAAAAAACAGCTGTGTTAAAATGAAAGTGAAAGCACCTGCGTTGCTTTAAGGATCTGACCACTGACACAGGCTGAAAGTCACCCTTCTGAAAGAAACTGCTTGTGTTATGTCAATACAAAACTGATTCATATTTGACCATTCAAGCTTTTGCAGGAAAAATGGAATAAAGGTGTGTCCTCCTACAGCGAGGCAGGTTATTCACTTTCCTTGGGCATTTTTGCTGTTGTTCTTACTGGTGGTGGAGAAAATTATTAGGACTGTCCTCTATAAATCTCTCTCTTTATCATTTTTATTTGTTTATTCATCTATTTTTAAGCCATCCTTCCATCTCACTTGCCTTCATAATAACTATAGGGTTTGCTTGACACCTACGGGGAGATTCTTCATGATTTTCTGCATACCATGCATCCATTTATGCATAAAATGTGGCATTTAAATACAGAAGTAATGCCATGCTGTATTGGAGAAGATTGCATCCACCAAATATTTGCCTGGGAGAGACAGGAGGCTAGATAGATGGAATTTTGGAAATGACATTAAAGGAAGGACAGGTTGCAAATTGCTTGATCAATATGGGGGAGCAATGGAAAGAAGATCTGAAAAAGTCTGTATCCTATAGGGATAAGGAAGAATATGGGTCAGCGATGAGAATTCAATTGCCATAATAAAAGAGATGGAAATGAAAAAGCACAACTTTCACGCAGGGGCAATAATTGCCTTTGCATCCAATGGCTAGTGCTCAAAATAAAAAACAAAGCTATAAAAGCAGAAAAATAACATGAAAAATAATAATGAAGAGTTGGGTCCCGCTGTGTGTGACTGCTCTCTCTGTGCCCGTTCTGCCTCTGCAAATCTCTGCCTGTGCCCAAACACATTGCTGGAGCTGGTCCACACAGTTTTTATAACCCACTTCTAACAGCGCTAATATTTAGTAGACATCTGCACTCAACTGCTGCTTATATTCAGGGATCTCCAAGGGCTGTGGAGATGGAATGGATTCAATGCTTTCAGTTTGTGAAGGTGGAAACTGAGGCCTGCAGAAGGCAGGATTTGCATCTTGTCCCATGGAGACTTGGTGGCAGACATGAGAGGCTGCTGTAGGAACCTCCTTAGCAGTGAACTATCTTCAAGCCTTCATCTCTGATGACCATCCAAGTCCCTGTCACCAACTGTGAAGCCTGAAGGAGAGTTTTCCGCCCTAAGGGCCCTTCCCAGGTGAGGAGGCACAGTGCCCCTTGGCTCTCATGGGTGAAGGGCTGCCCCTTTGCTCTCATGGGTGAAGGGCTGCCCCTTGGCTCTCATGGGTGAAGGCCTGCCCCGTGGCTCTCATGGGTGAAGGGCTGCCCCTGCAAGCTGTGAGGTTTCTCACAATCCCTGTCTACAACTGAGTGTCCTAACCCTTCTTTGCCATTTGACCCCACTGTTGGCTGTGTCCTGTAACACAGGATCTCACAAACATACAGCCAAAACCAAAGCATATTTCTAGCAGTTCTGGCTAGAAATATGACTTAGCTCTAGATCTTTTTAAGTCTTAGCTTCAGACACTGTTCTGAAGGCAAATGGTCTGCTGGGGTGCATTAAAAAGAGTGTGACCAGTAGGTCGAGGGAGGTCATCCTCCCCCTCTGCTCTGCCCTGGTGATGCCACATCTGGAGTCCTGTGTCCAGTTCTGGGCTCCCCAGTTCAAGAAGGTCAGGGAACTGCTGGAGAGGGGACAGTAGAGGCTACAAAGATGATCAAGGGACTGGAGCAGCTCTCTGATGAGGAAAGGCTGATTCAGCCTGGGGCTGTTCAACCTGGAGAACTGAAGACTGCAAGGGGACCTCATCAGTGCTGGAGCGTGTCCAGAAGAAAGCTACCAAGCTGGTGAGGGGTCTAGAGAAGAGGCTGAGGGGAGACCTCATTGCCCTCTACAACAACCTGAGAGGTGGGTGTTGGCCTCTTCTCCCAAGTGAATAATGACAGGACCAGAGGAAGTGGTCTGAAGTTGCAGCAGAGGCCCCTTCCAACCCCCACCGTTCTGTGATTCTGTGTGATTCTTTTCTCCCGGAGAAATTCCTGTGCATCCCCCACGCTCAGCTGCACGACTGTAACACATCTCTGTCTTCAACAGGGAGTCTTTCCTGCCATCGTAGGAATCTGATGTATAAAACATGAATCTTCCTTCTCAGCATGGGAGACTGTTGGTACATACTCCATTACAATACAGCATGTTACAACCTTTTTCATGTTAATCATATCAAATTCAGGTCTTCATAACTTCTTGACATATCTGTTTTGTGGGCTGAAATTACCTGAGTGGAGGTTCTTCCTAAAATTAAATTATTTAAGCTGTAAAAGTTTTCCAGCTATTTCCAAGCATTAGCAGAAAGACATGTAAACAGGAAAAAAGTATTGTAAATCTGAATGTTGAAGAGATTCAGAAACAAAATAGTTCTCAATGAAAATTTAATTTTTAAGTAAGGAAAATTTTTAAATTTTAAGTAAGGAAGAGCATATGGATTTGTCCCCAAATTGCACATTTAAAAAAAATATTTTTGTTAGCCTTTTAAAATTGTATATTGGTCATATCGAGGAGGGGGGGAAATTAATTTTAAAAAAAGCCTATAATGCATAAAATGTTCTCACTAATGAATCTTTCATATTACCTTATAACAGATGACAGAGGATTCTTTACCGTATAAAAGATGATAAAGGATGTTATACTCAATGAGATTCGCCACCACCGTGTGAGACCATTACACCTTTTTTCCTTAGTATAAATTTCCTCCTTTCCAAAGGATGCGGTTAAGGTCTTCCATGAAGTTTTAAGATGTAATTTTTACATGAAAGTAGTGACTTGGGAGTTCCCAATTTCAAAAATCTTGAAGAGATGAAAGAGGTTAAAGAAATTAAAGGTTTTAAAGGTTGTTTGGAAGTTTTGTGTAGGTCGATCACAGAAAAGGGATTAAGTTGCTGTTTTGGGCTAATTCCTATGGCTTTGTTCTCAGTTGCCTTTTACCTCTTATTGTCAAATGTGCTTCATCATAAAAAGCAAGAGGCTAATAAAGTGCTGTTGAGTTAGAAAATATTTACAGTTATTTTGCACTGGTATATGCAGCTAAATGAAGCTCAGTACTACAGGGGACCAGTCCCCTATCTCTGTCTGCAGTAGCCCCTGGCAAGGTGTGCATTGCACAGAACTTCTGTTTATTTTGGATACACTGTAAAAAAGACACAGGTCAAGTGGCTCCAGTCAGCCAGAAAATGTGACTGCCTGTTAAAACTACGTTTTCTTGCATTACTGCAACCACGCTCCTTTGTTTCCTATTTGAAACAAGTCAGCAGCGTCTGCCTACGGCTTGCATTTGTACTTGGACTGGTTCTGCCTGCTAGTAGCACGTTCTGGTTTGTAGCGGTCCAGAAGACCTAAAAGCCTAATTACAGGTGCCTTCACAGTCCCTCATGGATTCTTTTCATCACCAATACATGCTTAGGCCAGGCTGGATGGGGCTTTGAGCAACCTGGTCTGGTGGGAATTGTCCCCGCCCAGGGCAGGAGGTTGGAACTGGATGACCTTGAAGGTCCCTCCAAACCCAAACCATTCTATGATTCTATGCGTAGTTCTGTTGTGTCAGGAAGCTTTATTTCTGATGGGTTTTATGGGCTAATTTCAGCCTTGTTTCTCTCCCGTCAGTTCGACAGGATGGTCAAGGAGCTCTACTTCTGGCTTCCCAGGATATGGGAAAATCAAGTTTCTTGCTCCCAGCAAAGGAGGATGTGTTAGGGCTACAGCAGAAAAGTCAATGGGAAGCTTTACTCCAGCTCCAGCAGGGTCTGGATCCCACATCTTTACCACTTTGCATTTTACCTCTGTCTAGGTTCTTAAATACCCTTGACAGCATTGCATGGTAACCAGCAAAGCCCTCAAACAGCATTTAAAAGCAGTAAGATTTGATTATATTTTGTTCAGTGAGAACTATGCAGCCTTCTTACAACTCAAATACGAGTTAATGTCACTTCACGGAAAAAGAAGGAAACCAGATCATTCGAATTACAAGATTGTTGATGGATTAATTTGTGACAGAAGAAAGTGAAAGTGAGGTGGTGACAAGGGGATTAGTTAACAAGATGCAGTAAGAATGCTAGGAGAGCTGCTCTTGCTTTACAAATACACTCGACTTTTTGAAGATATTGCTAACATGACAGATAAAGGGAATGTTGCTGCATTATATATTTAAATTTTCCAAAGGCATTTGAAAAGATACTGCACAAATGGCTTATTTTGAAAATAAAAGCCCATGTGATGAAGAGGAAGCCGCAAAATGAATTAAAATGTAAGAAGAAAGGAGGGGGAGGAAAGGAATAATGAATATAATATTCTTAAAATGGAAGGTATTCTCATGAGAAGTATCACAGAGCTCTGCAGGCTTAAATCAGGGCACCTGCACCTTGTTATTTAATCTATGTAATGCTTTGCTTATTGACTCTTATTTGACTGAATTGATGAAAATACTTTATGGAAATACTGATGTAAAATATTTTATCTTATTTATAGTATTTATACTGTATTTAAAGTATGAAGTTTATTCCTTGATATTCACAGAGCTAGAAGAAGAGATTAGCAATAGCCTTATCATTACAAAACTCACATATTATGGGCTTAATTGTTAGAGAAATCCTTTCCCCCTTCAGATAGGGAAACAACTTTTCTGTAGTACTTCTGTTATGGCTCATCTTATGCTGAACACCTGGAACCTCTAGAAAAGAAACGCCTAGTGGAGTCTGTAACTCAGAGGTGTTTCTTCTTAATTAGTTTCTCATTTCAGCCTTTGTGAGTCACTGGCTCACTGTCTTCATGCACTG
The DNA here is from genome assembly GCA_033628505.1 of Tringa tobata. Classification (NCBI taxonomy): domain Eukaryota; kingdom Metazoa; phylum Chordata; class Aves; order Charadriiformes; family Scolopacidae; genus Tringa; species Tringa tobata. The sequence goes on along the minus strand of JAHREE010000543.1, from coordinate 7,698 downwards.
TTATGTTATTATGTTATTAGATATCCATGCACAGAACTTACATGGTCCCATTAACCTTGTTCCTGCAATTTTATAATTACGCTCATAGGATGTGGCAAGCACCGATATCCCATCTTTGTGGGCAAGAAAAAAGAGGGAAAAACTGAAAGGATTGGCTTCTTAAAATTAGCAAGATGCAGCATTCAAAATTTAAGCCACCACCTACTGGAATCCTCAGTTATCAACTCTCCGTGAGACACATGACCTAAACTTGGTTTGCCCTTTTGCAAAGGAAATGACAGAAAGACCATGGAGTAAGGTGAAGTCTCAAGCACTGACTCAGAGGTAAGAGATCTGCAGTCAAGTTGTGCCTCTGCTGGAGATGGACCAAGAATTTTCAGCAGAGCTCTGCCCGTTTCCATGTGAGTAGCTTAATGGTAAATTGCTTGGCTTTGCAGTGAAGTGTAAATTATCTTATTGGAGTTACTCTGTCCTTTATAAATGATTTAGTAAGGAAAAAGGGAGTGTCTCTTTAATCCAGCAATTTTCATCTTAGCCCATGGAAGGTCTTACATTAGCTCACTGCCATGAAAAAACCAGAACAGGGATCTGAATCCAGTTTTACACACACACAAGGGAAAGGATCTTATCACCATTTCTCTCTTGTGTTGGATGGAGAAGTGAAAAATATTGTTTGAGAAACACCTATTTCAGATGCACGCTTCATTAGCTCTCATTCTGAGCAATGCGTCTGTTCACAGAATCACAGAATGGTACAGGGGTTGGAAGGGACCTTTGGAGATCATCCACCCCAGAGCAGGGTCACACAGAGCAGGTCCCACAGGAACGTGTCCAGGTGGGTTTTGAATGTCTCCAGAGAAGGACACTCCACCACCTCTCTGGGCAGCCTCTGCCAGGGCTCTGCCACCCTCACAGGAAAAAGGTTTTTCTGCATGTTCAGGCAGAACTTCCTATGTTCCAGTTTGTGTCTGTTGCCCCTTGTCCTGTCCCCGGGCACCACTGAGAAGAGCCTGACTCCATCTTCTTCACACCCGCCCTTCAGACATTGCTCAGCATTGATGAGGTCCCCTTTCAGTCTTCTCTCCTCCAAGCTGAACAGCCCCACTTCTTTCCACCTTTCCTCATCAGAGAGATGTTCTAGTCCCCTCATCATCTTCGTAGCCTCTGCTGTACCCTCTCCAGCAGTTCCCTGTTCTTCTTGAACTGGGGAGCCCAGAACTGGACACAGGACTCCAAATGCAACCTGACCAGGGCAGAGCAGAGGGGGAGGATGACCTCCCTCCACCTGCTGGCCACACTCTTTTTAATGCATCCCAAATACAACACAAGTGGTCTTTTGATTCTTTCCTTGCCTCTCTCCCCTTTCCAACTCAAGAAAGACTCAACATGGCATGATTTCCATGAACCTGTTCTACTGTGCACTGTGGATAAGTTCAGAGTAATGCAGCATGGAATTTGCATAGATCTTCAGAAATCCACTGGGAGAAGACTGAAAGCTTGTGGGAAGTCAGAGCAAACCCTCAGTGGAAGAACTGGCAGGAAACTGTCCACACATAGGCTTTCCCACTAAAACCTCATTAATTAAAGAATAAAACTAAAACCCAGGTGTTTATTGTGGGATTTTTTTTCCGCATTCTGCTCTCCATTGATGCTTTTGGCTATGACATGCATTTTTAGTTGCTTGTTATAGTCCACTGGCGTCTTAGGAAAGAGAACCCAAACACCAGGGCTGTCAAAACTCTTCTGTAACCAGCTGCAAATGGGCACTGCAAGGCAGAAGGTGTATCAGTTTCATCAGCTTTTATTTTGGAACGTGGGGAGTATACTAGGTACAGAATGGCTTTGTTGTTAGTGAGAGTGTTAATTACTGAATAGCAATAGAAATAGGGTTGGCTAATTTTCACATCAGTGTAGATGCAAAATTGTTTATGCTGGCTTATCGCTACAGGGAGGTGTTAGCTGTCAGATCCTATTGATTTCAGCTTAGATGTCTTAATTAGTCAATCCTATTGATTTCAATGAGGATGTCATGAAAAGTAATTACTCTACATTCAGCATAGTCATTTTTCGATTTTAACATCTCTTCTCTTTCAAAAAACAGGCTTTTTAAGTTGCCAACGGCACTAATACCAAGGCGGCAGCCAGATTATTTGGTTTAAGAGTCAAACTAGACTCCTAAGACCACTTATCATCATTTTGACAGTTTTTGAAACAGACCACCAGAGCTACACTCAAAACTGTCAAAAAAAGTTGTGTTTCAATACTGCTTCTTCCCCAAGGCCTGATTATGGTTTGGTATTCTTAACTTACTTATTGAATTTTCCCTCAAGTAGTCTTTGTGCCTGAAAATTGTTGAGCTGTTCCATCATATTAGCAAGAAGTGCTTGTTCTAGTATAGTACAGTAAGGACAACAAAGCTCAACCAGTGTTATGTCACTTCATTCATTTTTCACCTCTTTTCACTTATGTATTTCATCTCTGACAAGATCTTCTCTATGTCTTTGTATGATCAAAGTCAGGAAAGTTAGTTTTTGGTGTACTGAGTAGGGATCAAAGGGTCTTTTTATCTAAAAAGCTTGCATTTGGTTAAAATCAATATGCATATTTTATAAAATATTTCAGTTCAGTCTCAAGTGCTGTTTGGGTCATTCTTTAATTTAAAATTAATCACATTTTACAGACAGAAGAGCCCAAGTAAAAGTATTAATTCATGAAAAAATGCTAACCACACTCAAATGTGAGTTTATTTTTCCAAACTGTAAGAAAAGTTCTCCAGAATTAGGACAGCAGAAAACATTCCTATTTAAATAACAGTTAAAGGAAGAAGTAATCAAAAAAAAAGAAAATCAAGCCAGCAACTCTTCGTGAAAGAACCAGACCAGGTTGCTCCAACCCCCCTCCAACCTGGCCTTGAACCCCTCCAGGGATGGGGCAGCCACAGCTTCTCTGGGCAACCTGGGCCAGGGTCTCACTACCCTCACAGGAAAGAATTTCTTCCTCATATCTCATCTAAATCTATACATAAGATGTAAAATCCATGCAGGGACCAGTTTCTTCCTAGTCAGCAGGAAGCTGAAACAGTTGGAATAATTTTGTGTTCATTGTATAATTGACAGAGAACCACGAAGCTGAATCTGCTAAGAATTCCTAAAATAATGTGCCAGTCTCTCAGTGCATATGAGAGTTGATCAATATAATATAAAAATACATACAAATATAATTCATATGTGTATGCACTATAATATGCATACTTTATTTAAATAAACTCACAAATATATACATTTAAAATAAATAAATGTCTAAAAATGTTGCAACAGAATCTTTTCTATCAAAAAATATAATTCTGAAGGGTCTTAACATCAATATACATCACAGTTCAATTCTTTCTAGTAATATGAAGTTGTTTTTATTTCTCTTTTAGATTGCTTTTGTCCCACTAATATGAATTGGAGCTGTGGGTTATTTTGTGTGCTGATGTGTATGAGGTATGTGTTAGAAATATGGCATCTAGATTTCTTATTCATCTCCTATACAAATCTTTGGCCTGTGGAGTTCTTATGAAACATTTGGATTGTAACCTAAAAAATTAGGTTATTAATATCCATCTGACATCTTTTCATGAATAAGTCAAAATCAAAAGCAGCAAATTTAAAAATCTCACAATTTATCTTTGGTCAGAAAGATCCTATGAAAAATGGGGACTGTCAAAAGTGAGCCTGAGCTAATGAGCAGAGTTGGAGACAAAACACTGTAGGACTGGAGGCGGGGGTTGTATGCACCCTGTAGGCCCTGGGCTTCCCTAATTATTGCAATTGTCTGCAATTTTTAGGCATATATTAAACAAAGTTTCAAGTAGGGAAGACTATACTTTATGCTAGTATCAGTGGTACAGAGTCCAGTTGGAGGCCTGTAGGTAGTGGTGTTCCCCAGGGGTCAGTACTGGGTCCAGTCCTCTTCAATACTTTCATCAATGGCCTGGATGAAGGGATGGAATGTACCCTCAGCAAGTTTGCTGATGACACAAAATTGGGAGGGGTGGCTGACACCCCAGAAGGCTGTGCCACCATCCAGAGAGACCTGGACAGGCCAACAGAGAGTTGGGCAGAGAGGAACCTGATGAAATTCAACAAGGGCAAGTGTAGGGTGCTGCACCTGGGCAGAAATAACCCCCTGCACCAGTACAGGTTGGGGGTGACCTGCTGGAGAGCAGCTCTGAGGAGAAAGACCCGGGAGTCCTGGTGGACAACAGGATGACCATGAGCCAGCAATGTGCCCTTGTGGCCAAGAAGGCCAATGGTCTCCTGGGGTGACTAGCAGGTTGAGGGAGGTCACCCTCACCCTCTGCTCTGCCCTGGTGAGGCCACATCTGGAGTACTGGGTCCAGTTCTGCACTCCTCAGTCCAGAAGGACAGGAAACTGCTGGAGCCCAATGGAAGCTACAAAGATGATCAAGGGGATGGAGCACGTCTCTAATGAGGAAAGGCTGAGAGACCTGTTTAGCCTGGAGAAGACTTTCTTGCTCCGGGTGACCCTGCTCTAGAAGGGGGTTGGACTAGAAGATCTCCAGAGGTCTCTTCGAACCCCTCAATTCTGTGATTCTGTTAGGGCTTATGTGGGTGCTGGGCTCCAGCCTGGTCTGACAGCCCTTGGCCACCACGCTGCTGCAGCACCACCAGACCTGGCTGCAGGACCCAGGAATGCTGGCAACTAAGGAGCGTGCCAAGTCCTAGGGAGGAAAAGTGGCCATCACATGGAGATGAGGTGGGAGGTAAATATGTTTAAAGAAAAAATATTCTGTTCTCATTTTCCTCTTTTTCCCTAGGGAAAACTTTTTTTCAGTTTTACTACCATAGGTTCCAAAGATAATAGTTACAATTTTCTTTCTCTCCTCTGCTCCCATTTTCACATCACCAAGAAACACAAGCAGTGTTTTCTCATCCTTTTAATGGTGCTGAAATTCACTTGTTCATTCCTATTTATCTCTTTTGTCTCTTGCTGAGAGAAAGACTGTTTATTACCTTCACCCTTATAACTTTTAAGTTTCTTAATAGACTAAACAGGTTTTTTGGAAGACCAAATATATTTCTACTTTCCTTTTTTAGTATTTTGTTAGTGTGCTCAGGAGAACTCCAGTATATAAAGCTCTGATTTGTCAGATCACTTAATCCCAGGTTTCAGTCTTTTTGACACACACAATTAGGTGGGTGTTCTACTGAGTCAGTTCTTCAAGATGCGATTTTCTTTTATGAAAGTGATGTGGGTTATAATAAAACAAAGGGACCATCGAACTGGTTCAAAGTTGTGCATTTAATTTCTGTGATTTTTTTTTTCTTCACTGTGCTTGATAAGATTAATATACCTCTAAGTCTCAATATCATTTTATACAATTTATTCAGGAGAAAGACATATATTATCTCTTTGGTGGTTGTGTAAGACCTAAAACAAAGAATAACAGATCTCTTGGTTATAGTTCAAGTATCTGCGTGTCAGTACGTTAAGCTGATTGACCTCAATGTACCTATCTTTCAGTTTGTATAATCCATATTTTGCCTTGATCACCTCTCTAAGGAGCACATACGGTCAAGGGTTGTATAGTCTTTTAGCACTTATGGCCAGATGATCTCCTGAGCGTTATCCTCTGAAGGAGGCATGAGCAATCCGTGGCCTCTTCTGCTCTCCAAGGCATGTCTAGCTCCCATGAGCCCTGGAGCATCCGATGGAGTTTTACATTAGGAGGGAGAGGGACGAGGATCTGGGCCACAGTCTCATATTGGAACCCAGAGGCTCCCACTGAAGCTTGCATTGAGGGTGGTAGAATGGATGAGGCCAAATGCAGTATTACACACATCCAGCTCTATTGCGCTGGCACTTGAAGGTCTGGCTGGAAACAAAAATGTTTCCCAGGCATAGAGAAGCTGTCCAAGCCTGTAAGGAAAAATTTCTTCATGGAAAGGGTTATCAAGTATTGGAACAGGCTGCCCAGGGAAGCGGTGGAGGCACCATCCCTGGAAGTATTTAAAAGCTGGGCAGACACAGTGCTTAGAGACATGGTTTAGGGATGGCTTTTGTCAGTGTTGCGTTGATGGTTGGACTCGATGATCTGAAAGGTCCCTTCCAACCTGAACAATTCTATAATTCCCTGAAGATTTTGGAGATTAAAGTAAGTTAGTTATTGATACTGAGGTGGTATCAGTCAGTGTACCAGCTCTGGGGACAAACTGGCTCCAGATAACTCCCTCTCCTGATGCATTTGTATGGACACAAGCAACAGAATCACAATAATGCTCTACTTCTGCTGGGCACTTTCTCTTCCGTTTTTTCATGGACAATTTTGCCTCATATAAGTCATATTAACTATCCCAACTACTCTTTGTATAGTAAATAAAGGAATAATAAACAAATCAAAACAAATCAAACCCCTCGTCCAACTCAAAGCTAAGCCCAAAATTTCTCAGTGTTCATGAAGTCGGGTCTTGAACAGGGTTTCACACATCCAATCAGTGCTTTCTTCAAGGCTAAAAAATTGCCTTCCTTCCTGAAGAAAGAGTAAGAGGAGACACCCAGCCGTTATGGGAATGCATTTCTAGTCTGTCCCTTGCGGTCTCTGTCTTGTTACTTCAATAAGTGTCCCCTTAGTTCTTCTGGACACTCTCTGGATGACACTGCGGCTGTCTCCCTGCAACCTGAGGTTCTACAGAAAGCTGCTTTAGTTTTACCCCACTTTATCACCAATGCAAACCTGTCCTCTGGGAAAAGATAAATAAGTACTGGAAAGAAAAGGATCTGTGCAAGACATCTTGTGGCACAGATGAATTCTTGTAAAGGTGCAGTGAGCAAACGTAAAGAAGTGTTTTAAGATGCATTAACTGCTACAGACAAAAACAAATGGAAGGAAAGAAGTCATTCATTCAGTCAATATATACTTCTGATAAACACAGGCCCACCAGTCAACTGAATATTTTTCAGAGTGATTCTGGCAGTAACCCTTTAAATCACATTCCTTTCCTTTGTTGCCTCATCTTTAAAATATTCTCAGATTTGGTAAATAATTATGAAGAAGACCATATACTATAGTCCGCTATTTTTTTCCTATTACTAGCATGAGCTAGGGCCTTTGAACAAGCAATTCCCTGGGGACTGTTGTTCCCAGTTTGTCCGAAGTTTTTCTGGTTTCTGCCCGTTTCATTGGTGCCCTGAGGCATTTCATAGTTTTGTGGCTTGAAAAAAAAATCAGCTGCAATGCTAAATACACCTGATAACTCTCACATAGCAAATTCAATCAGCAGAATTCATCCTGCTCCTTTATTTTTTTTTTGTGTGTGTGGGTGAATTACACAACGAAAATTGTCAGGACACTGAAACAAGACTGTGTGTGTGATCAAATGATATTTCAGCTCGTAAGTAGTAGAAGCTCAATTAGTACATGAATCATTTAAAACCAAATTGAACACAGCAGTCGTTAACATTCTTTTGGCAGTAATCTTGCGCTTGCAGAGGGATCTGTCTACTTAGCAAGGTAGCCTCAGGGCTACTCTAACCCGTGCCTGGGGGCTGGCCCTGCACACTACAGCCCCAGGACGAGGGGAGGGTTAAGGTAAGAGTTCCTCTTCCTGTGCATTCCCTCCCTCCCCACACTGGACTATGCACTTATAATCATAGAATCATACAATGGTTTGGGTTGGAAGGGACCTTAAAGAT
>JAHREE010000542.1:830-16127 GCA_033628505.1 Tringa tobata | reverse complement strand
TGCTCTGGGAACAGGATGCCCTTCCTTCTGCGCAAGGGGGCCATGACAGCCTCTGGTCAAAGGAGGACCACTGAAACCGGGGGAACTTCCATCTGGAGTTACCTTCCAGCACAGATGACAAATGAAGACTGTCTTGCTGCAGCCTGAGTCTATGCTGAGGAACAAGATCTATCTAGAAAAGACCAGAGTGATGTGTCATGTCCAGATCTCAGTGACCCATCTACAACACAGGTGGTTCAGCTTGGAGCAGGATGCTATCTGCCTTCTTCCACTACTTCCAGTGGCTCCAACACAGCTAGCAACTTTTCACCCTCAACCTGAGATGCCTTATCGTACAACTCTCCAAACTGTCAGGATTTTCTCAGAACTTGGAGCTCTTTGGAGTCAACAGATCTCCATGGTCAGCAATGCCAGGTGGATCCCATATTGTTTGCCCAGTTCACAGAATGTCCCTCCTGCTCTGTCCCTGTCCCATCTACTCCAGGACTGCGGGCCATGATTAAAACCCCACAGTCTTCCAAGACCCCCTTAAATCCTGCAGTCCTCTCTTATCTTGGCTAAGTTTACAAGCCTTGCCAGGTGTCCCCTCCCACACTGCTCTGCAAGACAACATGATATCCAGACAGACTACCTTTGCACCACACCTTGGCAACACCTTTATGAGTTCTTGCCCTCTCACTCCACTGCCTCCATCAACCCATCAACCAGACAAAGTGCTAAGAGCTCTCCCCTCCAGGAGAAGGCAAGGAGCATCAGAGAGCCAGCATGCACTGAGCTAATCCTGTGTCCCTGGGAAATTTGGCAGGCAGGGACTGTAGGTCCTGTTTCCAGTGCCTGGCCCTGCCACATCTCCTTGCAGGGGTACCCCTGGTCAGCACCTGGCAGCTACTCAGGTGCCTCAAGGGAGCAGTGAGTGCAGCTGGGGTGCCCTGCCAAGTGTCCCCTTCTGGTTCCCTATTTTTAACCCATTGACTCTCCCCCATACCTCTTTTCATCATTTTTGCTACTTGTGATCACATAGGGTTTTTTCCTCTCCAGTGTCTTCTCTTCGTCTCTTAGCCCTCCATGGTTTCTTTTTTTTCCCTTGTTTTTAGCCTCCATTAGGGATGGGCTGCCTCCCATACCTAAAGGGAAAAAACAGATGGGGACAGTAGCCAGAAGCAGATAACTTTGGAGGAGTACAAAACAAGGAAAAATAGGGCAATGTTTTCCTGGTACACTTTCCCAACCATCACGCTCTCCTAGCCTCCAGCAACTTGCAGGTCAGCGATGTAAGCAAACACTTTCTGCAGAAACACTGTTCATCATCTCCTTCTTTAGTCACCCACAGTGGAGCACGTTGTATTATCTCCCCTAAATAAATGAATATTAAAGGTTAATTCTGGCTATGGCAAACAGTACTGGGTGAACAAGGCATGCTACACCATGCCTATAAATGAGAGAGACCCATTATGTCCTTGGAGAGAGAACAGAACTTTTATAAAGCCACGGAGATTCTTGTAACAAGCTTCATTACAAATGCAGACCGTCTGCCCATAAACCAAAAGTCAGTTCCTGCCAATTTCCTTGTACGCTTCTAGTTCCCGGTACCTTATGAACCAGGGCTGGGTTTCCTTTCATAATGAAATGGAAAATGAAAAGAGCATGAAGGGGCAGCGATGGCATGCTCTAACAGAGAGGTACATATGAAGAGTAAATTTCTTACCTTCTTGAAGTTAGCAGGATGCTAATACTGACTTTGTGGAGCCACAGTTTCACTCTGATCTGTAGAAGCTGGCAGGCAATCTTATCAGTCTTTGGAAAGTGCTGCTATGCTTGTTACTTCCAGTATTTTCAGCAATTTTAATGACATTAAGCCCTGGGGGGTGAAGCCCCAGGAAACAGAAGGATGCAGGCGGTCTGAGTGATAACATCATGAGCCCTGCAAACTCTCCTCAGATCAATACCCTCAACTGCTCCATGGAGAGCTGCAATGAAAGGAACAACACAAAGCTACCACTGGGACCCTGAAAGTTTTTCAGGGAAAACGAGTATAGATCAGCCACAAACAAAATGTTCTGACACAGCCACTTTTTTGTTGGTTTGGGGTTTTTTTCTGTCTTGAGAAGTGCTGAAATTCACCACTGTGCTTCCACTCACTCCCTGGATTAGTCGTAGGGCAATTTATCTTATTTACATTGTTACTATTTCCATAATATCTACTCTAATCGCAGCTTGTTAAAGAATTGTGGACATGCTACATGCAGGTGCCTGACTCCACCATAAATATTTACAGCAGCATTGCCACTTAGGAGTTTTCACATGTGGCCTTTTTAGGCAGTAATTTATGTGTGTTTTAACTCTTCTGATGCATTAGAGCATGCAGGTGAAATTTCTCTGTAAAAGTGCAAACAGCGACATCAAGTATTGCCGAATAGCTAGAACATGCTTCACATAATTCTCATGCTGGTTTGGGATCTAATCCTTCAAGTATTCTATGCCTGGTCCTAAAAAATGTCTTCTTTGGATTTCTATAGCCTAACACATTGGCTGCTTCCTTTTTACAGTCTACTTTTTTGGAAAAGTCCTCCCACCTCTCCCACTTCATTCATTGGCAGAAGACCCAACTGAACCAAACGGCAAAGGAAGCAAGAGAAAGCCTGTAAACAGAATTTATAAAACTGCTCTAATCTTTTAAAAAACTCGTTTCTAAAAATGCATGCAGCATTTATTGTGTGAATAGAGCTTTGTGAAGGGGTCCCTTTATTATTTAAATTCAAGTAAGAATTTAACAAAAACACTTCTGAAGTTTAAAGCAGTGAAGCTGGTGATGACAGAGATTAATGCTCAGTTTCAGGGAATCCACTTATTAATTTTGTCAGGCTGAAAACAACGGTTAACAGTTTCCAAAATAGCTGAACAATGTCAGCAAACATTTGCTTTGACTGAACTGAGACCCTCCCTTGCCCTAAGATCAGCTCCAGGACATTTTCAGAAAGGCTTTCTTTATCTCTTGACAGTGTGAAAAAAAACTTTACCTGCAAATTGACTTGTGTGTAGAAGGAAGCTATCATTCATGCTAATGGAGCCCATCAGCTTGCTTTCACTGTATCATGATACCCTGGAGCAAAAAATGTGAAGCCTGTTAAGCCCTGGGCTTAGCAATAGGATTTACCAACTCTAAAATGCCTACCTTCCTCTGTACACATATTGTCCACCACTATCCCACACATTTCTCTCTGTTTCTGTGACAGCTGGTCAATGTAAACTAGCTCTTAAAAGATTTTATGTTGATTTTTGTGCTCTGGGAGCTGTTTGCTTAAAATAAACCCTACAAATTTGTAAAAGCAAAGGCACAAAGAGACACTGGAAAACTGCAGTAGAAACAGAGTAGAAAATTGTACGGAAAATTGTTTACAAAGCTCCCAATAATTTGGTAATGTGAAGCATCTTCCCTGCTCATTGCGCTCCTCAAATAAGACGTTGGTGGGCACATTCTGAAAGCATTAGAGTTCGTAGCTCCTGCAAAAACATCGGTTTTACAAAATGTGAAGGCATGAGAAGGGTTTATCCCAGACCACAAAGCTGGAGAACAAAGCATGAACTAGCTGGTCCCAACTGCGCTTGATATAAAGGCTTTGACTGGGACACTCAGGTGGGTTAAGAAGCACCAGATGTGTCTAAGTGGCAGGCAGCAACTTTGTTAGAGGTAATTTACCAGTTAATAGTATCATAAAGCTAACATGCAAAGAAGATTTTAGTGGGGGGAAGAAATGGCTCTAAGCCATCATCACCAAATGGGGAACATCAGACTACTCCCAGCCTGGCCTCCTGAGATCTGGAGCCGAGCCAGCCCTGGGATCTGACACACCCCATCTCAGGAAAAAGAAGAAGGGTCGACACAAAGGGCTCATTGACAGGCCCTGCATCTCAGGTCTCTTCTCTTGCCTGTAAAAGCTGATCCCAGCCCTCCAGAGCTGGTTCCATTGGCCCTTACCCTTCACTGGACCCTGTCCAAAGCTGTGAAAGCACTACCCTCCTCATAACCCAATCAACTCTACATACTGCCAGGCAAAAGTTAAAAAACCTGAAGTCATTAGTGATGGGAAAGGGAAAAAAAAAAAATCTCAAGGATATGACTGAAGCCAAGAGAGGTGCAGCAAGATTAAACAGAACCAGGGCAGGGCAGAACAGCAGTCCTTGCGGTTGGCACTGAGCAGACACCCTTCACTTCGGGTGACACAACAATTTAAACATCCCTCCGCTGTGGATAGGTGGCAAAATGAGACTGGTCAGCAGCAGGGTCAAGCAGTGAAATACAACAGGACAAAGAAGCAAACCAACCTGAGAGAAGCGTTTTATGAAAGCCTGCAGTGACATGTAGTGATCAGGGCCATCAGAGCCCATGAGACCAGCTGGGACTGCTGCCTGCTTGATGGGGGCATTCTTGCAGTCAGCCTGACCACCAGTGCCCAACCAGGACACGTGGGAGCCTGGAAGAGTCACAGAGAGGGTTGGGTGGGAGTTCCATTTCCCTGCCTGAGATGAGGTGCAAGTTTGTTTCCAGAGAATAAAAAGGGCTGAGGTAAAGAAGGACTCTTTCTCTGGAGGTATCTAAAAAGTCCCAGTAAGTTAAAAGGCAATGCTTGTAGACAAGTTAAAGAAGACGAACCAACATTTTCAATAAACAAAACGGTATATCTTTCACGGGTAGCTGATAGAACTTTTTAGCACTTGCAACAAAAATAGTCCTTTTATACAAAGTGCTGAGACCAATTGCAACTGGGTAGTGGCGAAAAGAATAATGCTGTTGAACCACTGAGGAGCCACAAATAGAAGTAAAATCTCCCTTTGCATGTTGATGAGTAGCTGGAAAAAGGGAATCATCTGTTTATAGAGACAGGACAAAGGTGGATTGCTTCCACGCCAACAGAAAAAGGTCAGTCATGTGCAAACCTTCACATAGAAGAAAAAAATGCCTAACACAATCCTGGGCATGTTTGGTTCAGACACATTGCTACAACAGAAGATTTGGGTGACTTCCCAGGTAAGCACCCGTGGGTACCTAGGAAGAACAGCTGAGGCACCACAGCTCATCCACTGCTGCCTGGCCTCTGACAGGGCATTTTAATACAAGAATCATGATCTCGTTTGGTTTTCTTCCACTGGCACTCAAACTCCAGGAACACCTCTATTAAATGAAAATTAAACAGAATTCTGTTAAGGTGGAAATAGAAATTATAAGATTTCCAAGATGCCTTGATATTGAAAGATCTAAAAGTTGAGAGAGAGATCTATGGAGACTTTCTTCACCGTGGGACTGTGTAACAACCACCATTTCACACTAAACTTCTAGATATTTTTTTTAATGCAATACTGGACCATCAACTATAATTTTGGTAACTCAGTTAATCCTTATGTCTATTTAACCCTGGGAGGAGAGTCACAATCCAGGAAACTCTGGCTTTGCTACAAGCATCTACATTTGTTATTCATTACACTTCTCCAAATATTTGGGATAGCTCTGCTCACCTGCAATACTCCTTACCCAGAAACTCCTATTTCTCAGCTACCAGGGCAGATCTGAGGTGCCCTCCAATTCTCTCACTACATGCAACCCCCTGTTCTCTGGGCGTGGAGGCACAGTCTGTTGTCCACATGGAGCACACATTCAGTGTGTTTTCAAGACTCTAGCCCAGGCCCTTCTTGGCCAGTCCCATTGCAGTACTTCGTGCAGCGATTCGCCTGTGAGTCAGTCCAGTCTGGTCTCACAAAGTCTTTTTCAAAGCCTGAATATTCAGTCCTCCTCCTCCTCCTCCTAGCTATAGCAAGCCCTTCCATTCTCTATCACTCAGCCTTGGACTTTTGGTCGGGTGCCCATCGCTCAGTGGGTATGGCACCAAAGGACCCTGAGGATAGACAGGAGTTTCAAAGGCGGATTCATAGTGCTTGATGAAGACTACCGAAGTCCAACCAGAAAGCATAATAAGTCTTTCGAAAAATTATTTCTTCGCATCCTGTTGTACCATAAAAGTACATTACAGACCATAGATTGTCTGGACTTACAAATGAATTCCCAATGTTTAATCTATCTGAATTTCTTTCTTGTGGTTTTTTACTTCAGTGTAATCCTTCACTAAACATTTTTCAGCCATTAGCTCAGGACTATACATTTTTCATTATTAAACTGCCTCATGTTTTCATTATATCTGCACGTCAGATTTTACTTAGTGATATATCAGTGGGATCACCTCTCTTATTACTGCACTTGAATTCCTCTTCTGAGAGAAATACAGTTGTTTCAGATGAAAAGGGGCTCCTCAAAGCATATTGTCAAAACAGCTACTCAGGTTATTCGTGCTGGACCCAGGACAATTTGTATGAACTGAAGCAATATCAAAGTAATATCAGTTATGAGAAGGGAACCAAACTAAAATTTATCTCTTTGGGGCAAGGTGCTATGTGTAGCTGGAGGAAACACCTGTCCCATGGAAGAGCCGCCCAGATAGACAAGACAGACAAAACGTGTGAGAAAAGAAGTGGTGTTGCCCCATGTTACAAACTGGGGCTTGAGTCACAGGGTGAGTTAATGATCTGGAGAAGGTCACACAGGAAATCTGTGTCACGGCTGGTTATTAAACCCAGATTTCCTGATTTGCCACTGAATCCCATAATTACAAGACCATCCTTCCTGTCCCTTCCAATTCTATCCATAAAGTACCTCACCAGTTGGGCAATGCTTTACAGGAAGAAAAAGTCTTCCGTGCATCCTGCAGAATGATCTTGGGTGACTCCCACCATTGGGTCCCTTGAGAGAATTACATTTCTTTGTCCCCATCAGGCTGCTGCCCACGCTCGTGCAGATGTCCTTCCACCCAGCTTGCACCCTGGAATCCAGCCTACTCTGCTCCCTCACATTACACTTCCCTGCTCCTTGGCCACAGCTCCTCTCATAGTCCTCTGTGCAGGCATCTGGATGAACCCTTCCACTGCCTTCTGGCTTGGTGGGGCTTCCTCACTTCATTGGTTGTGATCTGGCTGGTAGGACTGGAGAGAGGAGGACCTGGAGATCTGCAGGGATGGTCCTGCAGCGTGTTTAGTGATTCAACTTGAAACAAATGAAATTGGGTCACAGTGCACACAAGCTAGCTAAATCTTATCCCTCACACTTCAATAAAAAGGAGGAAAAAAGGCTAAAAATGGCTGTGTCAGGGTGGGGGCAGACCTACTGAGATTTCTACCAGCAGGGGGAGGAGACCCGGGGTCCAGGAATATCAAATTTCCTGGAAATTTAGGGAGCTTCTGAAAATCAGAAGACAAAGGAGATTGGGTGGGGAGTCCTGTGAATAAGAGGTGGAAAAGAGATGTAAGGATATGAAGTGGACACAAGTCAGCCTACGTAGGAAAGAAAGCAAGTGAAAACAAGCAGTAAATATCCAAAATACAAAATTTAACAGGAAGATAATTATAATATGTCACAGGTTTCCATAATTTGCTGAAGAAAACTACAGGTCTACAGATGAAAAAAGAATTTGGCTCCGTTCTTAATGGCCTTTTGAGAGGTTTAAAATCTGTTTTTGGAAGTGCTAAAGGAGCAAGTAGTGGAAATAAAGAGAACATACAGACAGGCACCCTTCCCTATGGAAGAAGCAGCAAACTCATTTTCAAGTTTAAAAAAACAGGGCCATATGGCTGGATGGTAATGCAGGGCTGAACCCTATTTAATATCAGCATTAACACTATAGAAGCTGTTGCTATAGTAGTGACATCTGGAAGAAACCTTCAAATAGATTATTCTCTAACCTGGATGAAGGATTCTGCCAGTCTGTCTGTCAAAGAAAGCCTTCAGAGCAAATCAATAACAAAGATCTTGTTACCTGAATGCAATGTAATTTAGCAGCTAATCAGTTTGACAACATTAGAAATATAAGGAGAGAAGAAAAGAAGAATGGAAACCAGGAGATGTAATTAACAGCCAGGAAGGAAAAAAAGGCTCCAGAAACACAAGAAGAAACATCAAACTTTTATATGGCACTATCCACTGAATTTGATCAGTAAAATCACACCTTCACTCTAAAACTGTTCCCAGTCTTACTGATCATAGGCTCCACTTAAAAAGCAGTAACATTTCCAATGCATAGTATTATTAGTAAAGATGAGAGCTGCACGCACAAAATACTGCTAATTGCCAGAGCAGTGATAGATACAACATCCCATCTTTGTTTAATGTTGGTTTGAATATTCGTTTTTCTTTGGCCAAGTGAGAAGGTTCCTCTTCACTAATTAAAATGAGTCTGCTGAGCACAAACATTTGGCAGCCTCTGGAAATTCAATTCCTCCTCTTCATAGTTGGCCTCTCTGGCTGAAACAGTATGTGAAATTGTTGCTAGAATGAGGGGTTTGTTGGTTTGTATTATATTTACACAAAAGCATTTTGGAGCTGATTTACTTTTTCTGACACTGAAGAGATCAGCTGAAGTTGACAGGAACAATTCTCAGCACATCTTGCACCGTTTGTAGTTATTGAAATCATAAAAGAGTGCAAGAAAATTAACAGTGCCATTTCCGTTCACTTGCACAAGGTACAAAGTAAGCGCATGTCCAACACTCTCATGTGAAATCATGATCACGACCATATGTTTTTGGAAGGTAACAGACTGTATGTGGGGATACAGCATTTAACTCTAGAGAAATAGTCTCAGAAATAGTAATTGATATTTTTTGCACTTGTTTTCAGAAAAATACTGTCCTTTGCATCCTTTCATGCAATAAACCTATTTGCTTCCTGCAGGGAACAAAATTATTTATTCATTGAATAGACCTTGACATTCATCGGGCGTCTTACCCTGGTCCCTTCAAAGTCTGGATGGGTGAATACCTGGTCCAACCCTGTATGCTTTCACCATTCAGTGGAGCAGATCCAACAGAGAGCAAAGACAGGACACAAATCCTTACCTGCAGCCTGCAGGCTTTCCCAAGAAGCAAGCGAATCCTGCTTCTTAAGAACAGGCAGGGGCCCATACTTAATAAGTGATATGTATTTACCCCAGAAGTTTTGTTGTGGAGTCCAGCAGGAGCAGATTCTTGCGAAGTTTCCTAACGTCATCTAATGTGCCACCTGCAGATGTGTCAGAAAATGAGTGCTTTTAGAGTTCACACTTTCCTTGCTGTTCACAGACATATGTGAGTGGGAGCTAGATACCCTATTCATATCAGTAACAATTGATACCAGTATTACCTAGATGTTAGCACAAAATGTGCTATTTTCAGTATGCCGTAATCCTCACGCAAACAGTAATTCTGGGCTTTCTTGTTCATGTACGAGGGTCAGCACTGTTCACAAGGTGAAAATAGAAACAACCTTTAGGCCAAAAAGCCCACAGTCTTTGCAAATTTTGTTTTATTTAAATATATAAGGGTGATTTAAATTGTTTAATACCAGAACTCATTGAGTCTCAGCAGGAGTAGCTGTAAGAGGAAGAAAAAGTAGATGGAACACTAGAAAAAAAATAGAGATTCAGTTCTGAGAAAGTGGTTAAGAAGTCCCTGGATGGCTGTTCATGCAGTTCTTACTCTGGCAAAACTGCCACTGACTTTAATTGCAGTTCACTCAGTTGGATCAGCCTGCTAATCAACTAAGCACTTTTCATTTCATGGCAATAAGAAGGTGTGCTGAAAATGCCATCATATCTCTAACCATCTTCAAAGCCTAGAATGTCTTCACACCATTTCATGGGTTTCCCCTTTCCAGTACTAAAAAAGGATGCTATAAAAGTCATGATTTAAATGATATATTGCAATTTTATGGACTTGGAAGCTAATTTTGCTTAGAAGCATTTTTATGGACTTTGGAAGCTGAGACTGGGGGGAAGCAGAGCTCCTAAGATCAAAAACTTTCCTTCTGTAGAAAAAGGGGGGAGCAATTTCTGCCTCCTCTGGATAGGACTCAATTGTTTCTTAAGTCTCCAATATTAAAAGGTTTTTGCTGAAAAATATACGTAAAGAAGGAATTCATTTTATCTGCCTTGCAAACAAAAGAGATTATTTTCTGTTTCTGTTATGAGAGAGAGAAGGGAGGGGGTCTTTCCAGGGAAAAGCTGTAAGATGTTTTCCTTAATTAGTTTAATTACAAAATGTACTAAGACTATTAGATAAACATTAGGTTGTTTTCGGGTTCAAAACAGGCAGATGTTAGCAGGATTAAAACAAAATACTTTATACGCCTTTGAAGATTTTTTTTTTTACTCAAAGACCTCAGCTTTTTTTTTTTCTTTTTAGGCTCTGTAACAGCTGATATTATTACATTTTTTCTCTTTGATTAAAATTATGTCCATCTAACTCATGCAAGTCAGCTTTCATTAGCAAAGCAAGCAGGATTTGGCCTATGGTATCACATTTCTGGAATCTGATGATTTCTTTTGTATTCATCCATTCTCCCTGCTCTGATCAGATTCTAATTATAGCTAAATTACAGCTATTGTCTCAAAGGCTGAGTAACATATTTGTGGTGTTTGGGGGGGACGACAGAAGATGGCTGATTTAAAAACAGGAATTATACAAAGTAAAAAGAGTTGTTTCTAATAATTTTTTTATGGAAGATGGCAACGGTGGGGAGGGGAAGATATCTTTATATCCAAGTAGGAGAGAGTGTACAGTCTGATGAACTGAAGTGGTCTTTCTATAGTTTCCCTCAATATTAACGCTCTGTCAGCTGCTATGGGGCACTGAAGAGCTAGGTAGTTCCAGGGTAAGAAGTAGAAAACATGCTGCTTTGGAGCCTAACAAAGAGTTAATGGAATATATCAACAGTATCGCTGAAGAAATAAATGTAGACACATAGAGAAATATTCATAGTCCTGAGCAAATGTGCTATAAACTTAAAATGATGTCACAGTTATATACATACTAAGAGGAGAAATAACACTATATTAAGCAAATGTGTAAAGAACAGGACCCCATGCTCGCGTGCACTCCTGAGCAGCAACAACAGTTCTCTGAAACCACTGAAACTATTTCCAAACTGAATATAGGAAATAGCGTGCATTTCAGGCACAGAAGTCCTTCACTATAATCACTTTATCATCTGAGAGTGACAATCTGACATAACTGCTTTTAAATGTATGAACGGTATTAACCATAAATTAAAACAGAACTCAAAGTAAAAAGAGCAATAAACTATTTTGGTCAGAAAGGTAGTTTCAAGTGCTAGCATACCTACAAAGCATTTATACTTTGTCACTTTTTAAATCTACTGCTAAAGACTACCCCTAAGATTGCTTATTACCGGCCTGCAAATTACTCCAAGATACAGGCACAGCCAAATGAAAGACTTCTCAAACATTCTTGCATATCAATAGAAGTTGTTTTACAAGAACAAGGCTAAATGCAGTATATTTTATTGCATTACCCTGCAGGTCACCTCAGTAAGATGAAAATGTGAAAAAGCTTTTTTAGCATTTGGTCTTCAAAAGGAGCTTTGGGTACTTGGCAGCCTTTCACCTCCACAACTGGTCTAAAAGCATAAGTGTGAGTTCATTATTTTCTCTCCACCAGCATGCACCGAGTAGACAATAGCAAAAAAATCCACCAGGCAGGCTGACGATGAACAGAGAGCTTCACAAAAAAAAAATCCATAAACCACAACAAACCAGTATATGGATAATGCCACAAAGATAGTGATATATCACTATGCATTCATTAAAAAGAAAAAAAAAAAGTGTACATTGTGAATATGTGCTCTTGCATGTGCACAAACAGCCCGGTGGCCTACCTTTCACACACAGTAATCCCTTTAAAAGCCTTTGATGAAAAAATACAGGCTAAAATCCCTGAAATGTTCTTCCTTTACACGTATTAAGATGTGCAGTTCCTCCTCAGAAAGAACTGTATAAATATCATCAGGTGTTCATGTAACACAATGACCACCAGATTTCATTAAATTACTAAATCTATTAAATGATTAAACCCTTGGGCACACCAATTCATGTCAAGTGTAAACATACGGTGAAACACTTTTAAATCAATTACCTGATGATAAAGGAATAATCTTCTTACTTAAATGAAAGCAATTAATGTATGTCAGGGCTATGCATTTAAGAGGTTTCCAGGATCAGGACCATCCATTTGATAGTACCTAAGCTCACACTTTCAGAAGTTAGATTAAATATCGCTAGCAGATGTTGAGTAGCACTAAACCACAGGGAAAACTAAATAGTGACTAATTATTTTTTTTTTTTCTTCCAGCGCATTTCATTCCATGGGATCTCACAACATCGTGCTTTACACAACACTGAAGTGCAGCCCCTGATTTTCCTCCTGCCGTTGGTTTCAGTACCAGTAAGCGTGACACAGGGAGGGGAGCAGAGGTGATGGCACTGCTCTGCTGGTAGCATAAGAGGTGGCATTGTGAGGTTCTTACTAGCAAGGGTGACACGAATAGCATGTGAAAGAGAAAAAGAGATGTGATAGGGCCACATGATGTGCCCTGCGGCACTGTCCGTCAGCTCCTCAAGGTGGTGATGGGCATAAGGCCAGGCACAGCATTCCCATGCTGGACTGGGCAAATAATCTGCTTGTTCTGAAACTTCTGGGCCACAAAAACTGAGATTTTTGAGTGGCCCCAACATACACCAGGCCAGCTGACAAAGAAGAAATATAGTCACTAGTTTAACCAAAAGCATTTACAGAAGTTGTGTACAGGACCTGACACATTGTCTTTGACTCTGTCTTGCCAACTAGGCCTGTCTCCTGTGGTTGGCATGAAATGCGGCCCTTGGTCTTGCTCTTGGCAATGTCAACCTAAGGACAGATGAAGAATTGCAACTGCCTCCCTCTTCACACTCTCTGTCAGTCTCCTTTACTCCTTTCAGCCTTTTAGTTCCTGCTTCTACAGATGACTTTTTTCAAAAATTATTGTTGCAGTATCGTGGCATGGTGGCATTGACAACAAAGAGGTGGGTGTTATCCCCTCTGGTCCACACATGCTTTCTCCCTCAACCTGTGATCTGTTCACTTCACCGTAGGCCTCAGCCACACCAGAGGTACTAAGCCTCACCATGGTGGCTGAACCCTCTACACGTAACCACTAAGAGGTCAGGTCATGAGCAGAAGAATGATAATGAACACCAAGCAGGGGCCTGGAGGGTCTGACCAGGGGCCCTAGCTGAAGAGCAGTCTTCAGTGTGCATTATGTTGGATGTGTCAAACACGCTGGGAAGGTCTCATATTCCAGCCTGCTGCGAGCCCAGGGTTCAGAAACTTAAGTTGTCAGGTGCAGAGTCTCATAGATAGGTAGATAGTTGAAGACAGAGTGCAGGTAGAGATGGAGACATGTCATGAGTCTTGGGACTTTCTTTTTCTTTAGTTGACTGGCCTTTGGCACCAAACCTTTCCTAAAGTTTCACTGGTTGCATCTTTAATTCAGTCAGTAGGTCTACTGTGTAGGGTCCTGGTGATTTTCTTCTCCCTGTTCTTTCCTTTCTCCCCTCCTCCCATACCTGTATTTTTGGGGGTTTTAGCTAGGGTTTCACTGTATCCTGCCACACAACGTGTCTAATACCTATGTCTAGATGGCAAACATAAAATCAGGTTGGGGGGGGGAAACAGTCACACTCAGAAACACTTCCAGGATTAGTATGTCCAGCTGTAAAATCTTTGGACCTGTATGTCTTTGCTCTGATCCCATTCTGAGAGCCATTTCCAGAAGTGATGCACAAGACCCTCAGATGTAGAGAAGTCCTTGGCCTACAGAGTCCCAGTCTTGGCTGACTGCACCATGAATGATGACAAAATTAATTTCCCTCCACAACTTAACACACAGCTTGGCTGTGTTTGTTACCACATCCTTCACCCCGGGTTTCACTGACGAGTTTAGGAGTCCCCATCCATACGGGATGATACAGAACCAGATCCTCAGCGACATCATATGCAGTATAAATGTACCACACTGAAGTATTTGACTCATAGTAACTTTTCACTCTCACTGCCCTTATATCCCCAAATTGACTTCTGAAACTTCAGCTATGGTTTCCCTCCAGTGTACAGGCTACATACCATACATAGCTGTCAGGAAAAATTTTGAGTTCTCTCCCATTTCCACTGAACTTCATCACAAATTCCCCTTAACCTTTAATGCATAGACTCAAGTTCTTTCTCTAATGACTGAAGATCACTTTTAAAACCAGACCACTTCTAAGAATTAAGACCGGGGAAATAAGTTTAAGAGGCCCTCTTCTACTGTTTCCAAACCCAAATAACCGACCGAATTGCCTAATTTCAAAATCTTTCAGAGTGGAAAAAAATGTCCTGTCTGAGATTCTCCACACCAAACTTAAGCCACAAATACATTTTTACCATAACCATTTACAACTGGTAAGTGTGTGGTTTATAATGGAATGATTATACAGCTTTAGCGTGGGATGTCACGGGCTTTCTGGTAAGGTGAGTAAGTAAGAACAGAGCCTGTTCTAATCCTCCATGCATACGTTAGGCACAACTGTTGCAGTAAAGCCCTTCACATACAGTTTTACCAGTCCTGGGTTTTGTGGAATTCTTTTTTTAATAAAGTATATGGTCTAAGGCCCAGCTTGAAACAAAAATGCTCGTTGCTTGCTGAGTTGTATGAACTTTGGAAATATGGTAATAAAATGGACACATATGTTCTATTATTATTATTATTATGCTTAAGGGCTACAAAAATAAATCATTCTCCAAGCTCACATGGACAAAATGAGCACTGCCTTCTGTGAGCGTCTGTACTTACATGTATCTGTTTACTTAGATGCATCTGTTCTTGATATCTCGTGGAAAAATCAAATATTGTATCTTATGAAAAACCATTGCTGAAGCATTGTTCAGAAAATCAATCCTAAACCAGAAGTCCATTAAAAAAAAAAAACCAAAACCAACTGAATACCTGGTTCTCTATGCTTGGAACTCTCTTTTATTGTTATTAATAGATCATTTATCTTCAATATGGTTGGAGATAAAAATTCCTTTTTAAAGTGATGAAATGAAGAGATTTGCAAGTGCTGAAACCCCCTGATCTCCCCCTCTCTCTCACCACCTGATACAGGCTTAAGGTTTCACAGTTTGTAAAAATCAATGGGAAGTTCTCCCCTTGCCAGTGGCCTGGGCCAATTTAATAAGTACCTGAACAGAGAGGCGGCCTGTCGAAGGGGCAGTCACCTTTCGCCGGGCAGGAGGAGCTGCGAGGGCCGGGACACTGGAGCACATTGTGTGTCCGTGCGAAGGCCTTAATCAGCACTGACGAGATTTCTTCTCCGAGTCCAGCTTCCCCCCCACACTCCCCCCCCCCCC
>JAHREE010000541.1:474347-503339 GCA_033628505.1 Tringa tobata | reverse complement strand
CCTGTTCCTGCCATCGAGGGGGAGGCTTAAGCAAATCAGTTACATCTGGTTCTGGTGCTTGGTGCACTTTGTCCATCCTGGTGCACCTTTGGCCAATGCTACCTGCCGAACAACGCCGCCTCAGGTTACCTTTAAGCTCTTTGTTATTTTCCCGATCGAGGGCAAGTACCAGAGGGTCCCGTGGTGGTACCGTTCCACAGGCCCTCTGCCACTCCGGGTGGTTTCGGAGGGTGAGAAACAGATCTGCATATGACACTTCATCCCACTTTCCCTCCCTCCCTCCTTAAGAACAACAGGAATTGTAAGATAGGGTTATAATCGACTGACCCATACAGTGGCCATTTAGCTCCACCCTATATGGAGTTCATATACTGGCCGCCATAGATTACAATACTTAATGGGAGTTCTCTTACTTTCTGTGCCCCCACTTCCAACAATCTCTTTCCAATGTGCCAATGTGCACCCAAGGGGACTCTTCTTTAAAACATCCTTAGCCTGAGCATTACCCATTTTCTCATTTCCTATTTCTATTTCTTGTTAGCTATTGTCCCTTGGTTTAGTTTCCACGCAAACCTTTCGTCACAAGTTTCTACGGTCTTCTCCCAATCTTCTTCCAAAACGTCCCAAGTTTCTGGGATTCAATTTTTCTTCCCACGTACAAACTTTACTGTTTCAGATTCCTGTTGGGCCCTTGCCCAATCATAAAACCGTGGGATTTGGGGAAAGCATTTGGCACGCTCAGCTTTCCGCCTTCTACAGAAACAATACCACCTTTTCTCACAGGATTTACATTTCAACAGGACCCAAGCCCAGTGCCATTTGTTTTTTTTCAGGCAAACTGTTAGTAAGCCCACACACAAAACAAGGAACCACCCCTATCTGTCCGTCAACATAGGGGTTTACAAAGGTATCGGGGACAGGTTGTTCCCAGTCTAAGGCCACTGTCTGTCCGGCGGCTGTTAAATACACTCCTCCTAAACAAATTCCTTCCTCTCCCCTCCTTAGCCACTCCCCTCCTTCGTTTAAATATTCCCAAGGTTTGAGCCCAAACCACCGGAGGAGTGACTCTCTCTGTCCCGCCACTTTGGTGATGGGCCAGACCCCGATACTTAGGAAATTGACTAGCCACCACAACAGCCCAACTTACATCTATCAAGACATTTACAAATCTTACAAGCCTTTCGGGCGCTTTGTCCGTCTCTGGCCGTGTTCCTGGCGGAATCACAGAACCGCAAATCAGGACTCCCACTCGCTTCCCAGCGGCGCTGTGTCTCAAACACACACACCCACACACCAATACTTTCAACACAAAATACCTGCCCATCTACAAATAAGACATACAATTATGACTCCAGTTAGTATCCCCCCAGCAGCTGCAAATATTATCCAAGTAGCCATATCACAATTGTGAGAGGCCCGCTTACCCTTCTCCTGCTTCTTAGACAATCATGAGCAGGTCCGTCCTGGCTCCCGATACTGGGATGCAGCGGTAACCTGGGATTTCCTCCATCCGCTCCCGAGATCGCTAGCGGCCGCTCTATCGCTCAGCAAATCCCCTGTTGCCATACAGGGTACCCTCCTCCCATACCCCAGGAGGACTATGCCCTACGCCAGACCTCTCTGCGCAGTTTACCGGCGGCCCCGGCCAAGCGTGGGCATCCCCTACGACTTCCCGGCCCCTCTAGAAAACATACCATTGATCCAAGGCTTCAGGAGGTTGTTGTCTACTCCCGCGGTGAGCGGCTGGCAGTGGAGGCTCCTCCGAGGGAAGTGCTTGGGGCGCGCCTCAGGGCCTCCGCTCCGCAGTCCATCCCGCAGCCGAGCAGAATGTCTCCTGCCTGGCTCGCCAAACTGACGTGCGGAAAGCAGACTCCACAACCCGGAAGGTTGTCAAGTAGGTATGTTTATTCAGCGCTGGGCAGCACGGAGGCTTGCCCCACCACAATCGTGCGCGCGGCCTGCGGCATTTTCTTTCCACTTAGACCATACAGTGTTGCATATTCATAAAGCGCCTATACATATTCAGAAACTGTCCCCAAAAGAGGCCGTCTTTATTATCATGAGCTCCAAGAAGTCATTTCCATTGTCTCCACCTTTAGTTCCTCCCAGCTGGGCACGCGCAGTATCTCCTGGTGGTCGTGGGCCAGGCTCTCCGAGATGAAGGCCCTATGCCTTCCTCACTGTGCACTTTTCACCTTCACCACAAAACTTGCTCAAGCTGCTTCTTAGTTGGCAGACTGTGTGCATCCCCCCTGTTCCTTTTGATAAGTTCCTACCTTTGGGATTACTTGTGCACATCCTCTCCTAATTTACTACATCCTTATCTTCTGGTTAGATGCAAGCAAAGCTGAGGTCATCAGGACCCTTCCTTCTGTATAGATATACCGCTTAAGCTAAGCAATGGCTTTGCTATTAACTCTTGAGTGTTAGTTCCCTCCAGGCCATCACACACACACACGCACACCCCTGTTTTTGAAGTCGCCCCCAAAAACACACCAAACGCCCAGACCCAGGGCTGGCCCCTTCCCCTCAGGCAGCTCCACCACTGGCTGCAAACCCGGGCTGGGGCAGCTATCGAGCAGCACGAGACGCGGACAACCAGGCACCTGCAAAACAAACAACAAAGCTCAACTGGAGTTCAGCAGCATCAAACAAAAGAGCACCCAAGAGAGCAGGGGAATGCCCTGCGACCCAGGGACAGGACAGGAGCTGAGCCACAGGAGGATCCCGGGGAAACAGCTCCGCTCCAAAGACGGCACAGCCTGCCAAAGCCACAGCCACCCCGACGCTTCAGGTCCCTCTTCCGACTGAGCCATGCCACCTGCAACACCTGCTCAGCCTAACAGCGTGACAAGCCCTCTGCCCGCTGCGGGGAAGCGCCTCCTCCCTTCCCTTGCCCTGCCGCAGCAAAGCTCTGCCTGCCTTTTCTAGCTCTACTCAGGCTAAAAAAGCCTTGGACTTGTTCTTTGGCACTAATTCAACTTGCAGAGCTCTGAATCCACACCATTGTGCTCTCCGTCCCCAGAATGCACAGTTATTTGATCGGGGGCTGCTTCCTCTCCTACCCAAGGCGGGGGGACATCTGGCCAGCAGCACTGCCCAAGAGAGATGCTACCGCGCTGCCGGGGTAACACGCCACTGAAAGCCAGGCAGAGATCTCTGGCCGGATTCCACAGTCCAACTCTGCTGCAGTCATCGTTTGTGGTGCCCAAGAGACACAAAAATGCCATTGAACATGGAAGGAATGACCAGCCCAGTGTCCCTGCCCTCCACTACCCGGCTCACCTCAAGCCCTCACCCATTTCACAAGGCAGGCCACATAACACTTCACTGAGCTGTCACGTAATACGCAAAGCCACCAGGCACATCTTCCTTCTAATCCCAGACAACTTCAAAAACCTTCCTACCATTGCCAACCTTGTCCCCTCGGGTTCCTTTTCACCATCTCCAATAAAAACAAACAATGCATATAAGGGGCAGCAGCCAGCATCACACCCCTCAACGCCAATCTCTTTCACAAAATCCCCTTCCCAAAAGCACCGTGGGCTTTCCACTCACCTGCTTGACACAGATTCCAATATCCAATGCTGCAGCGGTCATCGCTTTTCACACCTAAGACACCAAGAGAAATAAAATTACTGTTGTGCTGGAGAACACAGAACTGGGCCAATTAGCATGTTAACCACAGACTCTTATTGCTGTTCCACCTACCCCTGACTCTACATCCCCGGGCAGGGCAGCTCCACACCAAACACACCCCTGTGCAGTCCAACACCACACAACACAATAGACACTGCGACTCAAACATCAGACAACACTCTCCGCAAGAAGAATGACTTCCAGAACAGAGATGCCCTCGGGCCAGAAGACCTGCAGGGCCGCAGCCCTGATGTCAGGAGGCTCTTCAGCTATGCCATAAGAGAATCAATGTAATGGCCCACTACAAGAAGTTCCTGTCAAAACAGAGAGGATGTAAGCACAAGAAGCCTGGCTTCAAGGCCTGGGAATGTAAGGATGCAGGGAAGAAATCCCAGTCCCTGAAAACAGATACCTAGAGAACAGAGCTGCTCACTACAGCCAGGAATGATGCTGCAAAGAGAGAGCCATCTGAGATGCAAGTTGAATCTGTGCTTCAAGATTGTTATGCAAGAAAAGAAGTGCCCATTGGGCACGATGCCGATGAGAGCAGGCGTTCCAGACCCTACGGGGGGTGCACGAGGCACCTGCCGTGCCCCTTGGGCACAAAGAGCAACAAGGACATCAAGACCTGAGGAGAATCTAAGACACAGGAGACAGACCGCACAAACTACACAACAGACACTGGCTGGAACTGCCCTGCCCAGTACACGATGGCTTCATGCTGAAAAGGAAGCCATTCCCTTTACCTACCCAGAGGGGACTGCTCCGGGACAGCCCCCTGCCCCACTCTGACTTTAAAACCCCTCCCTGCAACTCCCAACCGTGTCCCTTCCCTCCCCCAAACAAAAAATCTCCAGTGCCAAACCCTCAACTTAGCTTTCAGAGGGCCAGGGGTCTGAAGCCATCCTCCACAAGGAAAACCACAGTCAGCCAAATGGATAAATCCTGCAGTCCCTAGGCTCCTCTTCATCACCTGGGCGAAAAAAAGAAAATAAAGGGAAAGAAGGAAAAACCCATTGGACACACAGCAGTTATGTCAGTGAGCATCACAAAGGTCAACACAGACCTTTCACATAACACTCCCCTACTCAGATTCACCGTGACATTCTGCTCACTTGCTCTGCATGGATTCCAGAGTTGGACTCATCAGCAGCCACTAGTTGTGGAGCCTAAAAAACCAAGCGACACAAAAATACCATTGAATATGCAAGAAATCATCAGCCGCAGGCACCTCCTCTCTACTATCTTGACCTCACCTCAAACGCTCATCCTGTTCCAAAGGCAGCCCCCACAGCACCTGCAAAACCAGAAACACTTCACTGACCTGCCACCTAATGCTTTGCTATTAGACACCAGTCCAGCCCACAACAGCCTCACCAGCTCAAACCGCTCGTCAGCGTGTGGCGTCACCCCTCCGAGCCCATGTGTGGCACCTGCAAAAACCCAAGCAAAATGACACCTGCTGACATACTGCCCGAAACCGCAGCCTGTGCACACTAGTTCCCAACCCCTGCCCCTTTACCTTGACAACTTAAGGGCCCATCCTCTGTGAGTTTGGGTTGCCAGCTTCAGGCTTGCACACAACCTGTAAAACCCAAATAACGTGGGATGCTTAAACCTCCACTAGCAAAACATCACCTGGAAAATAAATGATACTTCAGCCCAGCAATCACTGCTCTCCTTGCTCGAGTCCATATCCCACGTCACACATTGGTTCAAAGCTGCAACCTCTTCCACAACACCCTCATCCGCAGAAGCTCCTCGGCATCCTGCTCACCTGCTCCACACCAATCCCAGAATCAGAGGCTGCAGCGACATTTAATTATGGCATCTAAGAGACCAAGAAAAACCAAATTACCATTGTGCTTGTGAACGATCACTGGTCCTGTGCTCCTCCTCAATACTAGCTGGCTCACCTGAAATGCAAGAGACTCGAACACACCAGGCCTCATCGACACCCAAACTGAAATGCAAAACCAACATAAGACTGATGAACCTGCCTCCCTTTCCTAGCCATCCCCCAGTCCCGAAGCTTTAGAAACCACTTCTTGACTCCTGAATTGTCAAGGAAGGAACCCCATTTCTTCCCAACAGCTCCTGTCCTGTATTCACAACCCTGAAGCTCCTGCATCGGCTGCTCCTTGGGAGCTGCTCTTCCAGGCAGTGTCCTGCACTCTGTGGACACCTCCCCTCTTCTGCCTTACCACAGACTCTGTACTAGACAGACCCACAAAACAAGTGATGCCCTGACACAATCTACGAGGGGCTGCCACACCCTGCAAAAGCTCTAGGGACACCATGGTTCTCTGTGGGCAACAGGGAAAGGCAATAAGTCATCCCATTCCCTGAAAGACACTATGCCTTACATCCCTGCTACTTCCTTCAGAAATGCTAAACCTCCATAGAGAGGTGCATACAAGGTGCTCACTCCAACCCTTTCTAGATTATTGCACCATTAGCCTTTTTAACAAAAACAGTATCAGCAATTTACACAGGATACAGCTAAACTGGGGAAAAAAACCAAAATTCCATCCTCAATAAGGTCAGGAATTCCAGGAAAATACAGTGCATCTGGAATAAATAAAAACATACTAATTAACCCTCTTGCCACACCTAAACACTCATTAGAAAAAAATATTAACCGCGGGGGGGGGGAGGAAGGGGGAGAGGCAAACAAAAAAAAAAGCAGCATAAAAGTCTACTTTCTCCTCTATGTATCACTGAACCTTACCTGGTCCTAAAGGTCTTACCTCAGACTTCTCCCCTCTGCTCCTCTCAACGCCCAAACGCCCCTTCCCCCACAGCTAAGCCCCCCCCAAAGCTGCAGGTCACTAAGGGCTCAGCAGCATCCTAACACCACAGAACCCCAGCGCAGAATAGGCTCCCTCAGCAGGAGCTCTGGCCTATATACAGCGAGCCCCGCCTAACACAGGGCCATAGAGATTTGTTTTCGCAGAACTGAGAGGCGCATCCGCTGCTCTGGGGTCTCAAATGCCATAGACATGGATTTCCGCGGCACTGAGTGCGACGTTCCAGTATCCTGGAGGACCGCGGCACCATAGAGACACACGCCGGAGCACTGAAGGGGAACTTCCGGTCCCTGGAGGACCGCGAAACCATAAAGACTTACGGCGGAGATTTCCCCATGGAGGACCGACCGGTTCTTCCAGGTGCCCCGGAGCGCGGTGTGAGACGCTACCGCAGCACTAACGGCCGGTCCCGGGGCTGGGCAGCACCGAACACATTCCGGATTGCGGGGAGCCCTTTGGAGCTGCGAGGAGGGGGGGTGGCCGCTTCTTCTTCGGGGCCGGCGCAGCCTCGGGCTCTGGGAACCGCGCATGCGCTTCCCTGAAGGCATGGCCCGTGCGGGGCGGAGGAGTGGCCAAGCTGTTGGAGGCGCGGCCAGTGCCCACCCGCAGCTCCGGCCTTTGGCTGCCGGGCGCCTGCGCCCCCTTCCTTGTTCCGCTCTGAGACCTCACCGGTCTCAGCCGGCTTCCCTCTACCCAGGGACCCTAACCACTTACCGGCGGGCAGGGCTTGCCGCTCGCAGCCCGGGCAGCTGCAGCCATCGCCTCGGCACCAAAAACCTGCGGTTTTCGCCCCGCAACCGGCCCCAGGGACGCCGCAGCGCTCTGCGTGTGGCCCCGGGGGCGACAGCAGCGAGTCAGCCGGGGACCAGGAAGGCAGGCGGGGGTGCCGCCTTCTCCACCACAGAAACATTGGGGAGTTTTGCGTCCCTGCAGGAAAACGGGGGTGGTTTTCTTTCCTCCTTTCCTGCTGCATAGCATCCAGCTCCCCAGAGCGGGAGGGGAAACAGGGGAGGGCCAGTTCTGAAATCCCTTCTAGCAATAGGCCTTTGCCGTTTAGAACCGTCTACAGCACAGGCATTTACACCTCTGCATTTATTTACACAAATATAGATTTAGGGAAAATATGTTCTATTGTTACACTTAAATAGAGTATCTGTTTAGGCTTAGACTTACACGTTGACATTAACATACACATTAACACTCATTATGTAGAATATCTACTTAAACAATCTACTTAGATATCCATTGTGACGCGAATATCTTTTTATAATTTTTTTAATACATTTTTATATTATAAGATCTTTTTTATAATATAGAATCCATAGAGATATAGGGCTTTGTTCTTAACTCCTTTTATATGCATAAATATTATTTCTCTATCTACATATAAATGAGAGCCTGTTCTCTATTTCAATACTTCAACTCATATTTACAGGTTTTGTTATTTTTTTAATCTCCCCCCATCAGTTTTCAGATATTTTGTGTCTGTGACCCACCTCTTTTAGGGGGAAACTCTGTGTGACCCCACATGTCCAGCTCACCTGCTCCTCTGCTGCATCATCACCCCTTTGGTGACACTGGGATGGCCCCAAATGACTCCCCAAATATCCCTCCTTTTTATTCACTGCAAAAAGACAGCAGCAAACACCCAGATCCAGGGCTGGCCCCTTCCCCTCAGGCAGCTCCACCACCAGCTGCAAACCCGGGCTGGGGCAGCTATCAAGCAGCACAAGATGTGGACAATGAGGCACCTGCAAAACAAACAACAAAGCCCAACTGGAGTTCAGCAGCATCAAACAAAAGAGCACTGAAGAGAGTAGAAGAATTCCCTCTGACTGAAGGACAGGAGCCGAGTGACAGGAGGATCCCAGGGAAACAGCTCCATTCAA
The DNA here is from genome assembly GCA_033628505.1 of Tringa tobata. Lineage (NCBI taxonomy): Eukaryota > Metazoa > Chordata > Aves > Charadriiformes > Scolopacidae > Tringa > Tringa tobata. The sequence continues at coordinate 495,001 of JAHREE010000541.1, read as the reverse complement.
AAGACTGCACAGCCTGCCAAAGTTGGAGCCATCCTGACACTTCAGGTCCCTCTTCAGACTGACCGATGCCACCTGGAACACCTTCTCAGCCTAACAGTGAACCTCTGGCTGGTGTAGGGAAATGCTTGGCCCCTTCCTCCCAGCATGGTGCAGGGAGACCACCCTGCGAGGGGCAGAACCAGGCTGTGCCGTGACCAGAATGATGCTGAGGGACCCAGCGGTGCCACTACAGCCCTCACGTTGCTGCTGATCACCTCGCTCACTCAGTCAATGCGGCTGAGAGGGAAGGGTAAAAACTTGAGGAATACAAGGAACAATAAAGAACAAAGCTCAGTCGTTCACTTTATGCTGAAAGGTGTGCCTGTCTTTATATACATTCAATAAAAATACTTTTACCATAAAAGTGTCTGACTTTCCTTTGGCACTAATTTAGCTTGCACAGCTGTGCACTGGTACTATTGCACTGTCCATCTCAGAAACACACAGTTATAATTTGACTACAGGGGTTTTTTGTGCACTACCCAGCAAGAAGTAGTTTTTGAGTACTTCTATAAGATATTCTAAAAAGCTTGTATCATGAAAATAAAGTCTGTTTCTCCTGAATATCTGCACTCTAACGAACAGTTTCTTCCCTCTTTGTACAAAATTATTTTCACTGTATCATTTAACTAGTAAGCACCCAGAAAGAGAAGATTATGCTTTCAGGAAGAGAAAATAAGCAGAGGGAAGTAAGCTTTGCGTGGGCATAACATGCTCCAGAACAGACATTATTTACGGCCACTTCAAAGTCCACACTACAAGGACCTTAGAAGAAATGCAGACGCACATCGCAGATGTACCTTGTACTTGCAGAGCACTCCGGATCTTTTCCATCTGTCCTGTGCTGTTGCATCAGAAGAAAGGGCAACCCCGGAGAAACAGTGGCAGTTGACGTTCTGCCAAGAAAGGAAAAAAACCTTTAGCATAGAGCAAAAACCTTCTTTTGTGAAGGTTTGCAAAGACCACAGCCGAGTGGAGGAAAAACTATTTGGCATCACCTCTGGCACAGCTGTGGATATGGGCCACTAGAGCTTTTGCATTTTTTAGACTACCCTGCCTTTTTTTTGGCTCACTGGCAGGTTCAGTTTCACTAGAGCCACTTTCCCAGATACACACAGGTGACAGGCACACATGCCTACCTACCTTTTCTCAAGCCTATGTAGAGCCAAGGTTTCCTCACCCTATACATCCCGAATTAAATACTGTTGTTAAAAGGTACAGCAATCCACCTGTCCTTGTAAACTGTCTCCTTGCAAAAAAGGAATTAGTTTTTCCAGGCCATTTCTCCCAACAGTCAAGATCTTTTCAAACTGCTGTTGTACCACCAAACCTGCTCAGGGTCCCTCCCAGCTTTTGACTGCCCTTAGATATACCAGGCGTATGCTCTGTTCCGTCTCCCAACATCAAAAGCACAGCAGCTCCCAGAGCAGAGCATAGCCCCATGGGTGCCCACGCACACCCTGCTGTTTGATGGGGAACCCCTAAGTGCAGCTGCGGGCCCAAGGGCAGCTTCACCCACAACCATTTCACGGGATGCGGCTTCTGAAGCTGTAAACTGAACACCCCATCTTGACACTTGGCCACAGCAGGAGTAATCCACAACAAGAACTCCACAAAAACCCAGTAACACCAATTGCAAACCCACAGCAGCAGCTTCAAAGATAGCTAGACCGGGAACAAGGGAGAAAAACAAAACAGCTTCACCTGGTGCACAAGAACACAGCAGAAGGAGAAAAGGATCAGCGTTCATGGCCCTTACAGAAGACAGGCATGCTCCTTCCACTCCTAAACCTGTCTGTTAGGTCTAAATATCACAGCCACACTGCGGCCATACCGAGAGCAGGAAACAACAGCCCTGCCGTCAGATGTTTATGGAGCAGGACACATAGACAGAGGGACAGGTTGTAACACACACAACCCTGAATTTTTTTATCAAAAATAGCCACTTGGAACACACTGCCAAACAACATTTGGCAATTAAACTTTGATGTGTTTAACACACGCAACTTTTTGGGAACTTGTGATTTGCTTCCTGCTATTGTTGTTGTTCTTTCACAAATTCTACCTGTAGGCAAGTTACTCACTACTGGTTCAAGCATTTACCTTCTTGCTATTACCAGCACACTTCCACAGGCAAGTCACTTAACTACTCTGCTAAAATGATCCAAATGAAAGTTACAGCCATGAAAGAGGAGTGAAAAAGAAAAGGGGAGGTCAGGCAGCAAAAGAGCTCTGCAGGCTGCAGAGCTGCAGTCAACCTCGCACCCTGTTTTGGAAACCACACACCCACCCACGCCCACAAAACAAACAAAGAGACAAAAACCCCAGCACCTGGCCTCTCTTTTGTCTTCAGGAGCTCATCCCTGTCTCGGCAGTGACGATCTGTATTCCAAGAACACCTGCACAGGATTAACTTGTGTCCAGAAGTAGTCCCCATCTCTAAGAGCGTGTCGCTTTTGTGCTTTCAATAATCGTAACTTGATGGTAGTCAGTGGCATGTCTGGAAGGAAACACATTCACTTTTCAATGTAGCCTCTCCTTGGGGAAAAAAACATGTTAGATACTGAAAAACAAATTATGATTCAGAGCTCCCACCTGCAAGGGAGCTGTGGGGGCATTAACAAAAGCAAAGATCAATAGCAGCAACACTCAGTGAAATTTGGCTTTTGCTCTGATCTTGTCCTTAAGAGACCCTCCAAGTCTACACCTCAATCCTAAGAAGGACTAGTCCTTTCCTGGAATGACAAACTTTTTTTACTTAAAAGTCATAGACTGAAGGCTCCACGGAACAATGTGGACTGAGCCATAGAAAAACATGCCATCACTACCCAAAAAAAAAAAAAAAAAAAAAAAAAAAGAGAGAATACAAATCAAGTGGCACATCCGTTTCCATCATGTTTCATTCACTACATTTCCTCATCCAAGGTGTTTGGTTTGTGACATGGCAATCCGAGGCACAAATACAGGTTAGGCGGAGAATGGCTAGAAAGCAGCCCCAAGGAGAAGGACTTGGGGGTGTTGGTGGATGAGAAGCTTAACATGAGCCGGAAATGTGCACTGGCAGCCCAGAAAGCCAACCGCATCCTGGGCTGCATCAAGAGAAGTATGGCCAGCAGATCACGGGAGGTGATTCTGCCCCTCTACTCTGCACTCATGAGACCCCACCTGGAGTACTGTGTCCAGCTTTGGAGTCCTCAACACAGGAAGGACATGGACCTGTTGGAACAGGTCCAGCAGAGGGCCACAAAGATGATCAGAGGAATGGAGCACCTCCCCTATGAGGACAGGCTGAGGGAGCTGGGGTTGTTCAGCCTGGAGAAGAGAAGGCTCTGGGGAGACCTTATAGCGGCCTTTCAATATCTGAAGGGAGCCTACAGGAGAGCCGGAGAGGGACTCTTTGTCAGGAAGTGTAGTGAAAGAACAAGGGGCAATGGTTTTCAATTGGAAGAGGGGAGATTTAGATTGGATACCAGAAAGAAATTCTTTACTGTGAGGGTGGTGAGGCACTGAAACAGGATACCCAGGGAAGCTGTGGACGCCCCATCTCTGGAAGTGTTCAAGGCCGGGCTGGATAGGGCTTTGAGCAACCTGCTCTAGTGGGAGGTGTCCCTGCCCATGGCAGGGGGGGTTGGAACTAGATGATCTTTAAGGTCCCTTTCAACCCAAACCATTCTATGATTCTATGCTCAAAAATCAAGTACACTGACACCACATACTAATAAAAATCGAGTTATGAATCAAAAACAAAAGGCTGTTTCCAAGTTGCCTGCAAAATTAGTAGGAACAAAGAGAAGAGAGACGCTTGAGCCCAAAGAAGGTAATGGGCAGGTCTTAATTGAGCCGAGGTGAAAGTTTGTTCTCTTACCCCAAAGGAAGACATTTCTAACTACTGAGGGCCCGATTCAGGCAGGTGGCACTCTCCGTTAACTGCAGTTTCTCATCAGCTTTTCTCCACTGGCAGCAAATTTGCCTTTTCCGCGACTTGGATGTGGAGCATCTGTAGTGTCCCTGAACTCGCAAACATTTCTCCCTGCTCCCCCAGCCCCACGTGTTCTGTTACCTGAGCAGCAAGCGGAATCAGCCCTGCAGGACTTCCGCCCCGCAGAAGGTGACCCTTGGAAAAGAAGGGGAGAGAAATGACCCTGTTTGTCATATCCAGCCAACGGGGACAAGCCGGGGGACCCCCACCTCTGCCCTTGGGAGCGGGACCAGGACAGACCCTCCACGCACAGAGGCCGCCTGGCATGGATCTCATCCCCGAGGGAAGGGGTCGGGCTGCCCGCTGGCAGAAGGACGGCTCGTTTCCCTGCTGCTTGGAGCTCCACACTTGGGACCAGCCCTGCCTGCACCCAGCTGCTCTTCAGCCCTGCAGGGAGCATGGCTCTGATGGAGGTCAGATACTCCAGCCAACAGATGCCCCAGCTAATTGCAGCTCCCGCTCATTACTGCTGGCAGCAGTCTTGCCTCTGGCTAATGCATGGTCCAGGCAGTGGGCACTCCGTCTCATTGCAGCTCCTGCTTGTCACAGCTCTGGCTAACCCAAGCCCCCACTCTGCACTAAAGAGCCAGTCGATTTCAGCTCCTTCTCACTACAAACTCTGCAACAGTCTGGGCTTTTGACCAAGCTGTTAACTGATCACCGTCAGATCTCGAGTATTACAATTAAACATCACAACTGTACATCACAGAAATATTAACTAGTTTGTACGACTAAATTACTTAATAACTAGCCTAAGTGGTGCACAGAGAAGAGCTGAACTCGAAGAGGGCATGCGGGATCTGAAAAGCACCTTTTCCCCCCACAGGCCACCTCAGACATCGAGTTCAGGCAGGTGTGTGCTGGCCTCCTGAACTTCAGAGTCCAATGTGACCAGAACCTCCCTCCTCCGGGGAGCCTCCCCGCATCCCCTCAGCCCCTGCTTTCCCTCGGATCCCTCAATGCCCTCCTGCCCCTCCTTGCAAAACCAGCCAAAATGGCTTCCGCTCATGGCCCCCAAAACAGATCACTTAGTGCCCCTTTCTGAGCCCGAAAACCCAACTGCTTAGCCTCTTCTCAAGTCCCCAAAATGCCGGACTCAACCGCCGCTCCTGGGCCCAAAGCCACACAACTCCTTCTGTTTCTGAGCTCCAAAACCAGGTCACACTCTCTGCTTCCACAGCGCCTCTGCAGCTCCTCTGGGCGATGCTGAGGGGCAGGGGAAGCACAGCCACTCCACAGCCCGGCACCACCAGGCCTCAAGGGCGGTTTTGGGGAGCGCGGGGCAACTGCGGAAGAGCCGGCCCCGCGTCTCTGCCGTGCGGCACCAGCACAAGCCAGATACTGTTTTCTTATCGCCGTTCCGGGCTTTATTACTCCGGCATCGCCGGCACCACACCCCAAACCCCGCAGGCCGAAGGCAGCCCGCGGGGAACCGGACCCAGGCACCCCGCTCCAGCCCTACAGTCCCCCGTTCAGGCCGTCTGTTCTCCCAGCCACACGCAGAGCCCCCTCAGCCTCCTCCCCATCACACCTTTCTGCTTCCTCAGCACCCCCGCCGCCCCCCACCATGTTCCCCGCTACCACCCACCTTGTTACGGTCCAGCTGCCTCATGACGTGCTTGCGGCGGGCACGGCCCAGACCAGCCAAGCATCAGACCCTGCTTTCCCTCTGAGACGACCCACTGCGATATCAGAGTTACCGCCATTTTCCCTCGGCCCTCTCCGCTTTCGGAGCGCCCCGGGCCGCCCAGGCCGTGCGACCATTGGCCGTCGCCCCGCCCCCACAGGAAATCCCCGCTCCCTTGGCCCGCCGCTGCCGTCAATCGCCACCGGCGCCCGCGCTCTGATTGGCCCACCCTTTCTCCCATCCGCCTGGGAGGGGTTGCCATAGTGAAGACGCACCGGCGCGAGCGCGGGGCCGTTGACGTGGCGAGGGGGCTGTGCAGCCAGGCCTGCCGGCGGGGAATTCACCCAAAACCGGCTTTTTCTTCTTAAAAAAAAATATAGATTTGTGTGCGACAGCACAAAATAAACCCATGTCCGCCTTCTTCCCCTCTTCCCATCCTTCCGCTCCTGGGTAACTCCCTGAGGCTGCCCGGACCCGGCTCGCCTCCAGCGCACCGGCAGCCTACCGCAACGAGCGGCTTGAAGCTTCCCGCCCCGCCCCCCCCGGCGTCCAGGAGACACCCCTGCCCCTGCCGCCGGGAGTCGCTAGTGTCCCCGGTGGTTCCGGCCCTCCACTGCCGCCGGGATGGCGCCCGGCAACTGCCCGTGCGGGGCTGGCGCTGCAGTACCGCGCTTTGCGCGCCGAGCACCCGTCGGCACCGCGCACGTGGGACAGCAGCGGCGTTTCGATATCGGCAGGCAGCAACGGGCGCGGCGGTACTGCCCCACGGGCTCCGCGGTATCGCACTGCCTGTACCGGCAGACGGCAGCGTGGAACACAGGGATGCCACCGCGCATGCGCGGTGTCTGAGCCGCAGTACCTACTTTTGGTCGCCGGGCGGCAGCAGCGAGCAGGGTCAGGCGTGCGCCATTGCTCATGCGCGGCGGCCGATCTGAAGTAGCGGGGTTTGGTCGCCAAGCTGAAATAAAGTCACTGCGCTGAAGAAAGGGAAGAAATATTTAAAAAATAAAAATAGTAAACGGGAGACAGGTAGACAGAAAATTTTAAAAGCAATGTGTTTTAGAGGAATAGAGGGCAACGATTAAAAGTAGCGACAGCAAGCTAAAATGTAGACATAGAAGTTTTAAAAAGCATTTAAAAGTTTTAAAAAGCGTTAAAAAGTTTTTAAAAGTTTTTAAAAGTCTTTAGATTTGTCTTTTAAAGGACAAGTTATTAAAAGACAGTTAACAGAATAAAGGTAGACAGAAAATGATAACCTGTGATTAAGGAAATAAGGAAAAACTAAAAAATAGCAACAGTAAACTAAAACAGAGACAGAGAAAATTGAAAGAGTGATGGCAAAGAAGCAAGAGAAGAAAAAAAGTCAGCGAATCAAAAAAAAGTATGCATAGACAGAACCTTTAAAAAGCGAGAGGTACTAGGAAAATAAAGGGAAAAAAGAAAAAATACAGACAGTGAACTGAAATGGAGCCGTAGAAAGAATATCTAAAAAATGAGGGCAGCGAGGCAAGACAGGAAAAAATTAAAAAATAAAGCCAGGGAAATAAAGACAGCAAATGGGATAAAAATAAACAGAAATTTTTAAAAGCAACGGTGATTAAGGAGTTAAGCTAAAAATAGCAACAGCAAACTAAAACAGAGATGTAGAAAGAAAATTTTAAAAGTGGAAAACCAAGAAAAAATAAATAATAACTAAAGACAGCTAATGAGATAAAAGGAGAAGATTTTTCGAGTCAAAGGATTGAGAGGAAAGAATTAAAAAATAGCAACTGCATACTAAAACGTAAACATAGACAACATTTTTAAAAAGTGATTGCACTAAGGAAAGATAAGAAAGAATTAAAAAACAAAGGCCGTGAATGGGAAAAAAGTAAGCCTAGAAAGAAAACTTTAAAAGCTTTGAGTATTAGGGAAATAAAGGAAAAAAAATTAAAAATAGAGAGGGCAAGCTTTAACAGGGAAAGAAAATTTAAAAAGCAACAGCACTAAGGAGAGACAAGTAATTAAAATGTAAATACAGGGAAATGAAGACAGCAAACAAAGTAAAAGTAGATAGAAAATTTTAAAAGCAGTGGGGATTAAGGAAATAAGGAGAAAATTGAAAAATAAGTCATCAAACTAAAATAGAGACATACAAAGAAAATCTAAAAAGATTTTTGTATTCAGGTTTCTCTTGGGTTCTCTGGGTTTAAGTGCTTAGGAAGCATCTCACAGCCATCTGCTCAAGGCAGTATCCTTCAACTTGGAAAGTCATTCATGCTTGATGTTAATAGATTTGTCTTTTCCATTGATGTGGGGAACATTAGGTACCAATTCCTTTCAGCAGACATGGATGGAGCAGATTCAGAATTCTGAGGAAATATTTCAGAGTTGATTTGGTTTTGGTAGGATTCTAATGAAAGTGCTAAAGGTGACCTCAATTGCTAGGGATGGACCATAGGTGCAGAACTGAAAGGGCGTAACCTCTAGCAGGGAAAAGACGAAGCAGTGGATGAGCCCGAACATGTTTGACAGGAGTTTGATTGACTTGACCGAGGTCACGCACCAAACCCACAGCAGAGCTAGAACAAGAATCAAAGCTACCAATTACTTCTACATCTTCATCTTGGGACCCTCAGCCATTCATTTTAACACTCCAGTAAGGTGCTGTGCAGCACAGAAGTGGGGGCTAAGAGACTGGGTTAATTACTTCTTTAACAGAATCTTTTTGCTTAGGCACAGCCATTCAAAGCTCACCCTTCTAATCACTGGCCATCTGATCTCAGTGTTTCTCACTGATCATTGTCAAAGGCACACACAGCGATACTCTGGTTCTAAGTCACAGTGGGCATCTTGTTACAAATCTCGCTCTTGGTAAAGACACAGAATCATCGGCTAGTAATAGCATCATCTGTCCATTTCCCACTCCCCTTGCTCCCCCCCTTCTTAGCTGTTTGTTTGTAAGTTTGTAGTTGGTGAAAGTAATAGCCCTTTGCAATAAAGAGTGCAATGCCCGAGCTGTGGCTCACATTACCACATTTTATTTGCTCCTGCTATCACACAGCCCCCGCAGGTCATAATTCACTCTGAGTGTCATCACAGAACAACCTTGCTGGCCCTGTTATTGTTATTTGGTCCAGAAAGATGAGTTGCTGACCTTTCCCAAGTACTATTTCTGTTGACTGTTAAAAACCTTCAGAACAAAGTTGTGTGTTTCTTAGTGGTGCAAGCCAGACTCCATCTGCCTATGAGCTTTGTGAATCTTAGTGCATCTATGAAGATAGCTCCAGGTATTTCAAAGGAGACCCTAGCTTTCTCTGCATATACTCTGAGGAAGGGTAAGCTGCAGGCCCTGACTGCTGGTACAAAGTACTACTGGTTAAACACATTCACGTAGCTCCCAGTTTGTTTATAACAGAAGAGTGAGCTCACCTCCACTTGTGAGCTCCCATAGAGAAGGTGTACGGCAGACCACTAGGTAGACTGCCTGCTGCTGGTCTGGGAAGCCTGCTGCTGCTCTGTGCCGTAAGGAGCTCATCAGGAATGCAGTAGCAGGGCTGGAAAAAAGGTGCTGTATATTCCACTGATTTCAGGATAACAGTTGTCAAATGCCTGCTATTGTGCTCTGCATCTCAACTCTTTTGGGTATTACTTGCAATGCTAATTTGGAGCAAAGCTCCCAAGCTGTACTAAGCCACACAGGATACAAGTAAAGGAACTGGCAGTTCCACAATCCTGCAGACTATGGAAGAAAACCCACCTTTCTAAATGCATGATGGGGGATGGGAGGGGAGGAATTTCTGAAAAGATCTGATGTTGATGGTCATGGGAAAGTTTAAAACCAGAAGCATATGAAAGGTCCCCATATTTTCTCTGATTTTAGGCTGAAGGATAAGGAAATTGTATTAGTTTAATTCCATCAGGGAAGTCTTAAATACTTCTTTGCTGAAGGACATATCTTAGGGCAGAGAAAAAGAAACAGATAAATGGGTGCACTTCCCCGGCTTCCTCATTTCACAGCTGTAGAGGCTCACGCTGAAGCAGCCAGAGGTAAAGCTCAGGCCTGATGCTAGAGGACTAAATGGGAACTGTACAAAGCTGAGTTCTCATCCAGCAGCTTATCCACCGTCGCTGTAGCCAGATCATTTCAGAAACTCAAGGCACAGTGGTGGGCATGCGGCCGCCATGGCATGTTCTCTTTCTGTCTATACAAATTCATCCGCCGGCTGCCCCAGAAAAAAACTTCCCACTTAGTTTGGTCTGCCAGTTAACCAGCTACCATTCCCAGTAGCTGGATAAAGGCCATCTGGACACTGATTGCCTCTCTGTGTTCTAGATCATAATCTGTGAAGTGTCCAGTATTTGTGGTACGATGACCAAAGCACTGATTTGGAAACTCTGTCAGTTACCTGTGTCCTTAAATCATCAGCATGCTATATCCTGTTATACTACAGACACCTGGGAAAGTGGCTCTGCACTGAATGTAAATATTTTTCATTTTAGTAATTTCAGATGGTCTAGGACAGTTGGTGCTGATTAGACGTTAGGTCCCGCTTCTTTATATACACTTGAACTACACTAAAGTCAGGGTCTTGCAATTCATCCAAATACTACTGTCACCAACTGGAGTTAGTCCTTTATTTTCTCTGCATTTAAATAATGCAGTTAAGCAGAGGAATGGAGTTCAATATTGGAGAAGCAGATCTTTGTGAAGGGTCTGGACATAATTGTTCCATACGAGCAATAAAACAAGGAATGCTAGCGTAATATCAAGGCATTTGCACTGCCTTAAGGAACAGGAAACTCAGGCTCATTCTTATAGCAGGTTTGCATTAAGGAGATAGATGTATCATCAGGAGTCTTTAGCAGCGTTTTACTTCACTGGTAATACAGTTTAAGAATTTAAGAGAGGGTAATCACCTTGAAATTGTATCTCACCACTACCCCCCTTTTATTGTTTTTTGGTTTTTATTATTTATTCCCAGCTGTTTCTGGTAATACACTGAAGTGGTCTTTAAGTTTAATATCTGCCAGAAGGTTTTACATGTTTTCAGTGCCAAAATTTATGTGTCCAAATGATGCGCTGGTATCCTTATTATTATAGCGGCTTGGTATAGCTGAAACGTAGTCTCCCTGCACGGTTCTGACTAGTTCCATGACTGCAAATTTATAAGCAGCTGAGGTACCTTCCTTTTTAGATCAGAAGTCCCTGAACAGCAATAAAGGGAGAACAGAACTAGTGAATTAGAACATGTTCAGCTATTTATGAAGGATCACATATGAAGCCAGGGTTGGAGGCGATGGCTCAGTGGAAACAAAATGTGACTCCATTGAGGTCAAAGCAGTTACATCAGGATTCATCTGTAGCCCCCATTTATTTTTAGTTTCCCTGTTAACATTCCTTTTTATGTACTTATAGCATGCTCCTTCCCATATTCCCCTCACCCACTCAGTTTCCCCGTCCTTTCTTATGACAGAGTGTCAGGGATCTGTTTTAACCTATGGTTAGATATTTTTTGTTAAAACCACCCAAACCCCCAGAAAAACCCAAAACAAAAGGCACCTAACTGCCATTGCTGTTGGCGGAAGCTGGCTGGGAAAACATCCTCATAAATCCAGTACTTAATACGTGCAGTCCTCAAAATCAAGACCAAGGCCTGCATTCTGATTTTAGAGACACAACTGTAAATCTCAAGAAACTCTGCAGGAATCGACAGAGTAATTTCACATTTACCCAAGTATGACTGCTGAGACTGGAATTTGTCCTGTTATCTTTTAAATTAATAGCATAGATCATAGGAAGTTGGGAAGGGTAACAAGCCACAAAAACTAGAGCATTCAGGAAAAAAAAAATCCAGTTGTGAAAAGAGACAAGCTGACATACTGGTCAGGCCACTATCCAAATGGTGGGAATTTTATGTGGTACACAGGAATGTGTTGGAGGGTTTGTGAAGGATGCTTGAGGAGCCCATAAACCAGCATTATCAGAGAGGAAAGCCACTATCAAGCCCCGGGCTGATAAATGGTCAAAGAGCCCTGAAGAATTCTGTAATGGAAGCTGGGGTAGTTATGAGGTGTTTGGGGAACGCAGAGTGAGATAGCGGGATACCTAGCAGTAGATGACACCCAAGGCATGAGCAAGAACAGCACACTACTGGTCTCTTGACATTCCTGAAGCTCTCCAGATGCTTGGGAAAGGTGTTTCTTAGAATGAGGACAAAGGCAGACTGCAATTAGCTGTTTTGAGAACAAAGCACTGGCCATTTTAGCCGGAGTTTTCCATGTCTTTTGGCAACTCCACTGGGGGAGCTCCCCAGCCATGGACACATGCAGTGGTGTCCCATGGGGATGTGCTGGGATGGTAACTACGGAGCTGCTGCCTTCCCATAGTGTTGAACAACCCTGCTCATTTCAAATGCAAACCCCAAAGGTTAGTTATTACAATAGCAGGTTTTCATCCTCCCTCCCAGGGGCTTGCTTGTGAGACCCTCGGCCTGGGTCACTCTCAGAGCACGCCAGAGCCCCATAAGACTTGCAGTTACTTCTCCCATTTGCCCACCTCTGCCCTGGTCTCGGGATTTCCAGTGGTGTCTCCTCCGACCCCCAGGCTGGGGAAGCTGAGTGCTGTGGAAAGTAATGACTAATAATAAGCCACATAGTAAGATGCTGTGAATGATGAAGCAGGTGCTGGGGAGGAGATGTGATTCAGGAACGGGTTTTGGTGAAGTGACTGTAGATTTTTTCCACTTCTTCTGTAACAGAGTGCTTTGAGACAGGTGCTGACAAAAAATGTCCCATTGCTGAGGCCCTCCCCTGGGCTGGCAATCCTGAGTAAGCTGGAGCTAGGCCAGAGTATCAGGTTGCCTTCTGCCATGAAAAGCTAGAACTCTGATCTGGAAAGAATTGGAACTGCCCGTGGAATGCTGTCAGACACACGATCAGATGGCGATTTGCTGAGGAGAGGATGACTGGGCCTCAGCGTTACCCAAGACCAGTATTGAGAAAACAGAGTTTGCAGCCATGGCAGCGCCTGCTGTCTCTTAAATGCTACCCTTTACAGGGCTTGGCACCCTGAAGTGTAACAGAGACTGTTTGTCCTTCTTGTGGTGAGTGAACAGGGCCAAAGGAGCTGAAAGACCACAAATTGGGGAATGGCTGCTCTTTTTGTTGCTTGTGGATATATGTGGTTGCACATATACCTGCAGGCACGTGCCTTGTGCATGCACTCTTACTTTTGGCCATCATCCTTTCAGTGTTGTGGTAATTCCTGGTGCCAGGCAAGGATGACTCAGAAAAGTTGCCTGTCAGTTATGTTAAATAACTGAGGACTCTTGGCTCTTAGCCTGCACAAAGTGAGTGTTCAGCTGTTTTCAAATAAGCTTTCCAGATTAAAACTAATGACCAAGATAAATCACTAAGAACATAACTGATTTTTAATACTTAGAATGTTTATGCTCCTTTAATTGCTAAAATCTTTCCATTTCACATGCCATCAGGCTGTGAAACTTCATCTGAGCAGTGACTGCTCACTTGCGCTCAACTCATCCCATTTTAGAATGGGCTTCTGTTATTTAAACTATCCAAAGTCTTTCTGCACCCAAGGCACATCTTTAAATCCTTGTTGCATAAATTCCAGAGGATTACTTTGCTTTTAGATTAGTCTGTTTTAGTAGTCTGTGTTTTTTCAAGGTCTAAAATGAGTATGACTTAAGATCAGTCTTGAAAGAACTTATTTTCAGGTGAGCATTCCCCAGCTCGTGCTTCAGCTCACAAATGCCCATGGGCACACCCATGCATGTTATGTGGGCAAATGGTACCAGTCACACAGATACATCCACGCTCCTGTTAGAATCTCTAAGATGTAGTGAATATTGACCAAATCTGCTACATCGTTCTGATTATTCCATCATGCTCGTGACTTAATTTCAGTTTCTTTTCCTACCTTCCAAGCTCTCCCACCTTCTCGTTCCCCCAGATCCTCTGCCTGGGAACTTGGTGTTAATACTGGAAGAAGTTGCACGAAACGCATTTCTCCTGTTGTCCCGAATGAAAAGACTGTAGTGTGGAAAGCGATGACTCGTAAGGCAAGAAAAAGATTTTGTAAGGTAATAGAGTAAAAGGCAGGGAAAGGATTGAGAAAAGCTATAGGTGAAATGAAGGGAAGAGAAAAGGCAAGCTATTGAAATAAGCAAGGCAAAATAATATTTCACTTTCTCTCTCAGTGTCTCTTGGGGGGAAGGATGGTGACACTTAACAAAGAATGGAAAGGTCAGCTGAAACTTACCAAGTTGTCAGATCACTGTGAGCATAAAGGGAGCCTATCCCCTTTCTCAGCTGGACAGAAAAACTCCACAATCAGTGGGCCACACTTCCCTACTCTTCTTACGCTGGTTTCATCCAGGTACCAGCTTTGGAGACACCTCCTCTGGTTGATGGGAGTAAACAGACAGGCATCTATTTTCAGATGCTGGCTGCTGGGAGATGATAGGCATGATCCCAGGCTTCCCTGCAGAGGAGTAACTTCCAAAGGGTGGAATGTGGAAAGTCCTCTTATATATCAGCTTGTTCTCTACAATGCTTAATTGTCATTCCAAATGTAAAAGTCATCAACAGCACTGTCCAGGAAGATCAGTTCACAGAACCCAATAACATCTCTGAGCTACTGTGGAGGAAGAACCTACTTCTCTCTTTATATGATCCTAGCTTTGTAAAGAAGCATTACAGCAAACTGAAGTCACATCCACTTCCTGTCACCTCAGTTTGACAGAAGAATGTAAAGGACCTTTAAGCGTCAGTAGTCCCAGAGATTCAATAGCTTGCCCAATGATTGCTGGAAAGTCAGTGGCAGAGGGAAGACCGGAGTCCAGTTACTAGTCCCTGCTCTGACTGGTCTGCTAACATGAATGAAAAGAGACTCAAGGAATTAAAACAGCTCATAAAAATCAAACAAACTTACAAATAATGTCCAAAGGGGAACAAATCTGAAGTAAGGAAATCCGACAGCAAAGCACTTATCATACGCAGCTGTAGCACACAATTGATGTCAAGGGCTCCAGAATTCTCACTGCAGCATGCTGTATTGGCATGTGACACACTGGCAAATCACATCGAGAGCACTAACAATCCTTTCGCGTGTGCATTTGCCTTCTGGTAATAATCATGTTTCACACAGTAAGTGCAAAGCCTCTGATCTTTTGCATGTGCATTGATGTGGTTTGCATTTGCTTTGGCACTGCACATCTGCGTTTCTTGTGTCACGCTGAAGTAGAGCAAAACACTCAGCAGTATCTGCCTTTAAGAACAAAGCCAATTAGATGCAAATTTGGCATCCTTTTGAGTCGGAGTTCAAGTGGACACATATGCATTATGGTGATGCAGTCATTCCCTCTGCTTTTCCTGATGCCATGAAGCTGCCCACTTAATCCACCACTTTTACAAGTGGTATTTTTCAGTTCTGCTTTGACACTGCCAATGATTATAGTATGTTTTAAACACATATGCTGATTAATCCAAGCTGTCTTGTTGGCAGCAACGTAGAACTTTAAATCTTGTTCTCTAACTTCATCTTCTCATTGGTTAGAGGATTAATTTTGGAATACAAATGACAGCAAGCAGGAGTGAGCTGTGGAAGATGCCAGGCACTGCTTGCTGGCATAGGGAACAGTCTCCTGGTGGAAGACTTGAGCTGTTTTCCAGGTTGCTGCTTAAACCCTGGTAGCCTGGAACCTGTCAGAGGAAGGGCAAAAAAGCAATGTAAGCTAGCAAAATGTCACGTCCAAACAGCCGGACATGTATCCTGGCAGCCGGTCACAGTCATCAAGATTCCAAGCCTAAACCTGTGCATGTACCGAGAGACGATGGGTTAAGCTGGTGGTTAGAATGGCATGCTGCCTTGTGAATGGTCCCAATGTTACAAGTACTTCTTCTATTATAGCAGTACTGAGAGCTCCCAGTTATGCCGGATGCCACCCAGTAATTCACAGAGTAAAAAATAGTCCATGACCAAAACAGCTGACCACCATATTTGGCAAGACAGTCAATGGAAGGTGCTTTACCTCAGGGGTTGTTATTAGCTGTAGTCTGCATATAGGGGAACTGAGGTAGAGGAGGGATGAAGATGACTAGCGCAGAGTGGTTGAACCTACTTGGGCCACTGTATTAAGTGGTTATGCCTGTAGTTTTAGAAGCGTCTGGCCTGGCATGAAAAATAAGGAAACTGCTGTCTTGAAAATTAATAAGAAAGAAACATTTCCCACCCTTAATCCATTGCACCTCTATGTCCAGTCTGTACAGTGCATTTTGGACTCTTTTGGAAGCAAATCTTGGTAGTGGTGTTGTTAGTATGAAAGGGTGCTTTCTCTAATACATGCCAAGACTGCTTCTTGCAGGAAAAGCCTGACACAGCATCCTGTACATTACTGGCAAATCTACTGAGTTGGCATCAGGATTTCACCCAAGCCACCTTTACAAAGCACAACATCTGGCAATAAGCAGAAGCTGATTGTTTTCTTTTTTTAGCCAGTTTCCCAGTACAGAGTGGAAAAAGGCCAATGCCATCAGAATCGGCAGCAGACAAGGGGATGTTAGGATGAGGTCTGGCAAAGAACAAATGAACAAAAGTGAATGGCCACATGACCTACTTCTTGCAGAGAAAATGGATTCCTTACTTTCTCAGAGCACTCCTAGCTGCAAGGCCAGGGAGAGGACTAGCAATGCTTTTGGCATATAAATTGCAGCCAGGCCTAGGATAAACTAAGGAAGGACTGGCATAATTGGAAGAGCACATGTTTACTTTGTTGGAGGAATATAAACAATATTCTCCTATTGCAGATCCAATGCAGACTTGCTACAAAATTGGCTGCCTTATGAACAAACTGCCCTTGCATAGCAGGAACCTCTTAATCATCAGTATGATGTGCACACCCAAGCAGATGCTCGGTTTAAACATTAGAGAAAACTTTTGGTAAGGGCTGAAACACTCACACAGTGAGCCTTTCTATGGGAGTCTTCTCCAAAAGAATGCATTTTGCGGGTCACTGGAAAATGGAGACTCAGCAGGAGCATGAGCAGGTGCCTGCTAGGATAAAAAGCCTGCCACATTTTCCCTCTGAAACTTTCAAGTACCCCTGCGTGCTTAGCACCTGGGTGTGTTTGAAGGTCATGTGTGTGCAGGAAGACAGCAGATTCTGTGGAAATCAGGTATGTGCCGGCTCCTCGCTGAGCTCCATTTGCCAATCGTTGTCACGCCACTGTTTGCTAAGGTGAAACATCCATATCTGCAAAACTCAGTCATTAATGTTGCAAAAGCAGGAGCCCTGACCTGAGTTCTCTTTGAAGTCAGCCACTGTGCTGCCGCTTGGCCCCAGCAGCAGCAGGAAAATGATTCAAAAACACTCTGAGGAGTTCCCTCATCAGAGGGAGGCAACACAGACTGACCTGCTAGTCTGTGCAGAAGAACCAAAGAGCTTTACCTTCAGTGTTTAGCTAGAGATAGTGCTTCCTTGCCAAGTGGAAAAGGCACAGTGTGAGATGCAGTTAAGCATCTGTGGGCAACGCTAAATTTATTCTCACAGCCCAATTTAGGAGTAAGTGGAGTGTAGATGGGATAGACCCATCTATACCAAAACTCCAGGTGCTTGTACAACACCACACATCACACACATGCATTCGTCATCCTACTGCCGGCTCTTCAGTGCTTCATTTTAGCTTCTGTTCTCACTTCTTTTCTCCTTTGTTGCTTTCAGCACGAAGACCCTGAGGATCCTGCTTTATTCTCTCTGCTCTTTTGGCAGTGGTGGTGGAGAGATACAGTCTTAGTCTCTTCACGAGCAGGATTTTGGCTGGCAGTAGTACGGAGGTTTCTGGTACCATGACTGTCAAGGATCTGTCACTGCAAGCCCTTTAGACTCTTTTGATGGTAGAGAACAAGGCCTTCAGTCACTTTACAGAATTTAAGGTATGGTTTTCAAGTCATTGAGGAGAGGGGAAGAGACAGGGAAAGGCAGACTCACCCTAGGAAGCAACATACCATAGGAGATAAATGAATCCTGCTCCAGCCAGATAAAGGGTGCAAGAACAAAAGATAGAAGGAGACATGGAAAACATGAGTGCAGCCAGGGCTGGTGACAGCATTGTTCTCTGACACCTTGCCAAAAGCAGCATTCCCACAGAGAAAACATTTTCCACGTCAGCGGGTAACTGTCAGAGAATATAGCAGTTGCGTCCCACCGCCTTTCTGGAAGGAAAGCACCTCTTACTTGATTTTTTTTTTTCAAGGCAGGGACAGCTTCCTTGCTGGCATCAATCCCTGCTTCCCTACTGGTGTACGAAGGTTTGCCAGCCTGGTGAGAGATGTGTCTGCTGTTGGAAGTTACTGGGCAATGAGGTGTGATACAAATTTGCTAGTGACCTCACTGTTTTCATAATTAATCTCTCAGATATTGTAAAATATGTTGTAAAATGCAAAGTGACACAGTATTGTAAGTACTTAGTTGTCACTGTCTGGTCTGCGGTGATTTGACCCTTATAAAAAAAAAGACGAAAAGCTCACTCAAAAACCCTGGAAATGAGAATATGTGACTGTAATTGTATATGCCTTGATAAATCCCTAGCAGTTGCTTGCTGTGGTAATACCTGATTGAAGCCAATTCTGCAATGGCAGCTTTATGCTCTTACTTACAAGGTCTTTCTGAAGCTACTTGGGGAAGGAAATTGAAACTTAGTGTAGTTGCAGGTCCAGGTCTGGAAAAGGGGTTATTTCAGTGTTTAAAGAAGGTCTGATGCGGGGATTGGTTTAAAGCCCTTTCAGGTTGCCTACCTTGATGAGACTGTGTCAGGCTCAATGGCATAAAGACTCTTCCGACCATGTTGTAAGTAGGTCAAAGATCGTAGATACTAGGATTTGCCCTGTCTCACCAGGGTTTTTTTAAAGCTTTGTTATAAATATGAGGCTTGGGAGAAGTGTCTAGTTACCAGCTTCAGACACGTGTGTATTCTATCCACACACCAGCTACAACGTGAACAGTGCAGCCTTGAAGCCGGCAGGCTGTGGCTTTCCTGCCTTAAAAACTTGCACCATTTTATGTGTAGTGGCATATGGCACACTCGGGGGGTGCTATCTGAACTCCAAAAAACCAACAGAAACCTATTACATTGTTATACTTCACTCCAAAGCATAAAGCCATTCTGAGAGAAGGAGCATATTGCAGGAGTGGAAAAGATAAAGACAGAATGGCCAGTTAGGGCATTCTTCCATTTAAAACTTTCTGATTAAGAAGCGTGCAAGATGTCACATTTCTGTTCTTATTCTTCACTGAATAAGCAAGGAATACATTCTTTCCTGCAAGTACCATACTGGCTGATTATTCCTCAAGTTCAGGGCATTGCTTTCAAAACATAAAGTTCCAGAACAGAAAAGCAGCAGCATGTGTTTTTGTCCTTTCGGGTCTCACTGCAGCATCCAGTTGATACAGACTGGCACAATGACTTATTCTGGGGACTGTTCTTTCGATGATAGTATTGGGACCTCAAGTGCCAGTGGCACTTGTGAAACAGGCTACACCATTTTCAAACTAGACACTTCAGAAATTCAGGAGGTGACATGCAAGCAGATATTTATCTGCTCAGTGTGCAGGAATGCAGAACTTTCCATCATCTGGTCAAGGAGGAAGTGGCCTCTCCAGTACTGGAAATAACTGAAAGTTCCAAGCATAAGGATGCTGCAGTAGTTTGTAGGATGCTACCTCTCGTGAACTGAGCTGGCCTGGAAAGAATGTTAAATGTGCCTGAGGAGAAGCTCTGCTCCCTTAACCTGAACTTCAGGGTGAGCCGAGCCTCCTAGCAACTGCTACTGTCATTTATTGGTCAGCCCTACCAAAGCCAATGGAAAACAACGCCTCTGTGCCAAGTTGCTCAGAGAAGTGAAAGGCAGAGAAGCATAGTGGTGTTCAGTGTAGAATTTGTGTGATCTTGCATATCTGTGACAGGGATGGATGGCTTTTACTGGCCCTGTGCAGACCATGCTTGGCACCTGGGTGAATGACTCTGCTCTTCACATAGTGTATGACAGCATTTTTGAGACAAAATTTGGTAGTGTTGAGGTCACAGACCAATGCTTTTTATCTGCATCACCGTTTCTCTGTTGTCATACACTTATACCGTACAGGGAATAGCCTTTTGTTCACTGGTTGTTTAGCACTAACACGAATGGAGTTCTGGCCCGTGACTGAGTTTCCCTTGTGCTGTCACCATACAAATAAGTAAATAGTGATATTAAAAGGAGGGAGGACAAGTGTGTTGTCTTGAGTAGAGCAGGTTGGATATTCCAGGATGTTTCAGGCTGTGCTCAGCACCTTGTGGGATTTGGCTGTGCATATTTTGGTGCCTGATTAATTTTTTTTTTTTGCCTTTGGGAAGGGAGAAGCTTTTGCTGCTGGGCCAAAGAATCTAATTCATGTATTTATATATTCTATGGGACTAGAGACTTCAGGAGGCTGCCAAGCATTTTCTGATTAATGGAAGTACAGTAGTGATTTCTGTAAAAATTCCATGAAGAAAGCAATTTGCTCTAGAGATGTTGTAGAATTCTACTCCTGTGAGGCTTTATGCATGAGGTATTGTCTTGTGTGTCAACAGGCAATAAAGAATAAACCTGAGAGCCCCACTGCGGCTCTGGTTTGACAGAAATTAGTATCTTGTCTCATGTGCGCACATGTTAGATATGCAGAAGGATCTGGCAGTTTACTTAATGCCCAAATCGAATCGCAGCCCACGGTGGGAAACTTGAGTGTGAGGACGAGTGTGGTAGGTGGGTGGGTGGGTGTATGTGTACAAGCCTGTGTGCATGAAGGGACACCGAGCTTTCAGCACGCGTGTGCATTTCTGCTCTGTTCTCCCAGAGACGACTCTCCTCTCCCTTTGTGTCCGTGCTCCCCCCGGTAGAGATAAGCTGTGCTTATTTTGGCACCGTCATCCCAGCAGCCCGGGAAGGACCAGATACTCGCCCCTCCTCCCCTCACTCGGTTGCCCCCC